>JALGBA010002765.1:0-145794 GCA_023970755.1 Azemiops feae | reverse complement strand
AGAAGAAGAAGAAGAAGAAGAAGAAGAAGAAGAAGAAGAAGAAGAAGAAGAAGAAGAAGAAGAAGAAGAAGAAGAAGAAGAAGAAGAAGAAGAAGAAGAAGAAGAAGAAGAAGAAAATGTAAAATGCATTGAAGATCCTGATCAATCTTCTATGTGGCTCCTGAAATGGGAGGCACAGATGAAGAAAGTTCAAGCTGAGCTTCATAAAGACCAGGATCAAAATAATATTAGCTGATGCTCTCCATAAAACTTAATTACAGCCTGCAATTTTTTAAATTTCACCCACCCTTGATGTAGGACATCCATGAGCAGATTTCCTGTTATTGCTTTTTAAATTTTATTTGAAAGTAACTGGAGGAAGCTGATTTCAGCTCAGGGATGATACTGGGAACAGGAGTTTAAGTATTTCTCCACACTATTTTCCTGATCTAGGTGGTCCCCAAAAGTATTTATTAGAACATCAGCAAAAAGACAACAAATAAGGAGACAAGTAAAATTCTGGAATCTGCAAAATATGAATTGTACTTATAATAACAAGTTTAATAGCAGTAACAATAGTAATCACAACTAAGGAGGAGAGGAATATTTGATTTTGTTTTGTCCTCATTGGGCTAAATGGAATATTGCTCAATCTGCTGCTAGCCTGCATCTGTCTGTGCTCTAAGGTGGAAAGCCAGGATTTTCACAGCAAACTGTACTCAAGTACTGGAATCAGGTACAAAATAGATGCTAGAGTTATGCTTGCCTATACACATCCCAATGGCATGTCTGGTCTTCCTTGGTTTCCAGAGCAACAGCATACCTTTGCTGAGAACTAGAGCTTTTTGCTTCTTTCAAAAACAGTTTCCCATTTCCTTCAACAATGTTTCAGCTCTCATTTATATAAGGCACATTTTAGAAGCTATTTAGGAACTGTTCAGTGCTGAATTTCAAAACCACAGAGAGCCAAGACCAGACTGAAAAGCTTGCCTCTGCATCCAGAAAGATAGTTAATGAAGGGTAGTTGCATGTTTCAGAAAAGGCTTAAATAAACTTAAACTAATATATGCAAACATAGCTAATTTGTTATTCAATGCATAAAACATATCAACTTGATAATATCTCAGGGCTTTGGTAAAGCTTTTTGTTGTTGTTTATTGAGTTTTTAAAACACCAAGGGAAGGGCAGAACACAGAATTGGTTTGTCTTAAGTAGATTTAGCTGATCTATTTGACTCTAAGAAAATTGACTTAAAAGTTATGGATCATTTTAAAAAATTAGCCCATTCACAAAATTAATTCAAATGACTAGTTGCACTTCCTACTACAAATATAGAATGGATTCTGTTATGCTATTTAGTTTTATTTTATTTTATATATTAATTATTGAGACTGCCAATCTCACTCACTATTGCCATCAATGTTTAATCCTTGGAGTATTTTAGGAACTTCTAGTGTTAGTGTTTCATTGGAGGGGATAATGAGCAGCAACAGAGTTCATAACCAAAGAACTCTTTGGGTTGTTCATTCCTAGTTTTCCTTTCAAAGTTCCCTTGCCTCCTCTACTAAGACTGCTGTGACTTTTGTTTGCCCCCAAGCACTTGCCAATCCCCAGCCTTTGTCCACCAATAAAAGCAAAGTCTGGAAGCTTCCTACCACCCTCCTATCCAGTTCTCAGGGACAGCAGTAATATTGGGGGTGGAGGTGGGAGAGCTCAAGGATCGAATATAGAAGCTGAGGCAATGTACTTAAACATAAAGAAAGGGTAAGACAAACTTTAAGTTTAAAGTGGACACGTAACTTGGAAGCCAGTGATACAAGAAGAGGCTCACATTCTTAGTAGGTTCTTATTTTTTTTATATTATCAACAGTCAGAATAATTCCTTTGAAATGAGCTACAGTTCGGATAAATCTAGATGCAAAAGAATGAACTGGGACTGATAGATGATGTTCTAATTTTTATTTGTGTCTCTGTATGTGTGATTTTGTGTGTGTGTGTGTGTGTGTGTGTGTGTGTGCCAATGTTGACTCCTGGTGACTGCCTGGGCAAATTCCTGAAGGTTTTTTGGGCAGAATTTTGAAAGGAATTTCTCATTGTAGAGTGCAGTGGTAGGATATTAAGAGAACCCCAACAAACACTGCTGTCCTGAAGCCCAATAGACTTTTCAATGGTAAAATAAGGGGAAGTATTTAAAGTAAAGAACAAAGATGGATGGTTATTGAAAAGAAAGGAGTCTCATAGTGAAAAGACAAAAAGGGGAGAAGGAAATGTTGCTTCATCCTTTCCTAGAATGTTAAAACTCCGAGTTCAATGAATAACCTTTTTGTGTGCTAGCAGTGTCATTTTCACATATTCCAGAACTAACTCACAGAATCATTGTCATAAAATACCTGTCAATGGTTATTACCTATGAGGCACTTTAAAGTGATTAAATAGGGTTATAAATCTAAGAGACAGCAGTTATAACTATAGCTGAGTAAAGCTTTTTGATGCAGAGGCTGTTTCAGAGGCTAGGAATAAGAAATGAAGACCTACACAAGAACATCCATCGTTTACAATCTTCCAAATACATTTCACTGGTCATTCTTGGAGATAAAGAATTAGCTACAGACTTAATCAAGTTTGGAATCAATGGGAATTAAACTTCTCATGACATGAGAAGTAACTTAGATCTCATTCCTTTTTTTCAGTTTATGACTAATTCTGGATTCAGTCCAACATGCTGAACATATCTTGATCTTATCCAACAAAGCAGATGCTTGTGTTCTTGTAAGGATAATGTATATCCTTGAACCAAAGCCAAAGTTTTCCTTTATTTGTCAGTTTTCTTTCTCTCTTTTAGTTAGCAGAAAGTAGAGAGAATGAGGGAGGCATAAATATAATGAAGAAAGGGCTCAGCTAAAATAACACATCAACCTCTTAAATAGGTACACAGACCTTGATACTATAATGTTCAGCTTGAGTAATACATGAAGGCCTCCACAGAACATTTTCAATGAAAAGAAAAATATGCACAATTTCCAGAATCCACTGATGCCAGAGACAGCATTCAGTCATGTGAAGGTCCAGAACATGCAGGCAAGAATGGTGTATTCTTTTTAGCATCATCCATGATAATCTCGAGATTCAGGAAAAACAATTTAGACAATGGTAGTGAAGAATCAATAAGCGCTTTTGGGTTTTCCCAAATCTCATAATCTGGTAAACTGACATCTCTAGTCATTACAAACAAATTGGTAAAGGCCTTCTTTGCCAGAAAGCTGTCCAGTGACATTGGGACTAAGATCCCTGGCCTTATCCTCCCAACATTCCTCATTCAAGTTGCTGACTTGCTGAATTGAGCGCACAAGATTTTCCATCACAGCTTAGCCAATACTGTATTTTCCTCTTTCTGTATACTCACAGGAAAATCTCAGGAAGCATTTTCCTTCCAATATTTTTACTCTAAGAAAGGATTGTATTATAGTCCTTCCTCAGAACGAGAAAAATAATACGAATGTTTCTTGCTAGACAAACATCTTTTCATCAGTAGTGTGTAATAGTAACAACCCCTCCAGTCCCAAATGTGTAGTTTTATATATGAAGTTACCAAGATAGAGGAACTAGTTGCACACTAGAGGACAATTGTGAAACAATGCTCCTGACTGAAATACCATAACATGATTGTAGATTTCCACTCTCATGCGTAATGAATGGGAGATTGGAGGGGAGGGAAAATCTTCCATAATGAATAAATATAGCTAGCTCATCTCCCATCTCATTTTCATGGCCATATTCCAACATTTCACATTCTGAACCTCTCTCTTTTAATCCTCTTGTTACAAATCAAGCACTTTTCCTGCACAATCTTCATATGCAGCTACAGATAATTGGAATTACATTGAAATTATAATTTCTAGAACTGTAGTACCAGTATAATCAAAAGGCTGCTTTTGCCAATTGGCTTTGCTTCCCATTACAGAATAACTTGCTTCTAGGAAGAATCATAAATAGGAAATTAAAATGGAAGGAGGAGATGTGATTTTAATTGTTTCCTTATTTCTTTCACTTCCTCAAAGTGAAACTTCCACAAGCACCTTTTCTCTCAATTTACGGAGGACCCTTTGAATGGGAGTAGAGCATAGAAAAATGTGTTGACCCACTATTGCTATTTTTCTTGGGCAAAGGTTAAATGATTGTTAGCCCAATTAATAAACTGTTTTGGATAACATATCCAAGGTCTAATTTCACTCATCTCAATTTCAATTTATCAGTAACAATGGGTTAATTTCCCACCATTATTTCTTTAAAATAGGCTTACCAGAAGAAGAAAAGTTTTTTAGATCCTTAAAAACCAGAGTCTGAAATCTTATCACCCATATCATTATCAAGTATGATATTACAAGAATATATGATCGGTAGAAACTCTGCTCAGTGACTATAGCTTGTTTGAGGAAGCATCTCTTTCATTTCAGAAATACTGTAAAACCTCCAACGCCATGCCAACACCTCCTTTTGGATAAATTTGCATTACTGAAATAACCATCTCGGAGAGATATAGTATCAGCTATCATTGTGAATGAAACAACTAATGCCTATAATGCAAAGGGGGAGTCATTTGTTTCCTGGCTGATTACCGAGGTGTGGAAACAAGCACTTAGTCCCTTGGCAGTGTTACCAGTGCAGACCTGGAATGAGATGTACTTTTCTATATCATCTGCATACTGACAATACCAAGCCTCAACCTAACAGGTGACCTCACCCAGCAGTTTCATGTAGCAACAGGTTTGATGACACATTGTGGATTTATTTATTTATTGATTGATTGATTTAGATACTTTTCTTCTCCCCCTACCCCAATATGATAAAATATTTTGAATTATATATGAGTGGCCTTCAAAATTATACTATATATTTATTGCCTTTAATATATGCACAGCATTATGAACAGAATGAAATTAGAATTAATTTAGCCTGACGGCATTGGATGCATTAAATCATTCACTACAATATTTATGAAATTGGATGCTGCATGCTGATATGCCTTCTTTAGTACCTGAGATTCAAGGTAAGGATTACGTTTTGCTATCACCGAAGCCAGCTGTGAGAGAAAGAAGACTACAGTTGGATAAATGTCATTTTTAATTGGTTTTTTTTAAATTTCCACATTTTTACTACCCTCGAATATTGAGTTCACATGAAAATTCTTGTACATTTTTATATTCAAATTTTCAAATGTATGCATTGCGCAGAAATCAGAAAACCCAGGCAGTTCAAATGAATATAAGGGTTTATTGCAAGCTTAAGCTCTCTACAAGAATCTGAATACTAACAGTCAAAGCAAATTGGTGGTGGATAAGAGTTAATGGAATTCAAGGTGGGCTGGACTTAGATCTCTTGTGGGCATGAAGGGACTCAAGACTGATGATGCATTTGACCCCTCCCTCAGGCTCAGCCTGGTCATCTCCTACAATGTATGCATATTATACAAACTGCCTTATATTATTTTCTAAAAAGTTTACAAATGTTTTAAAAACAACATCTTTCAATCTTTCAATGCTATATGACAGTAAATATTATCTGTAATTGAGGAATATAATTTGCAATTTGCATACAAGAGAAATGGATAGCTTCCATTCTTCCATACAAAATGAGAAGTTTAAAAGTTAAGTTTAAAGATTTTGTTACTCATTGCAAATAGGGCTATAGCTGTGAGATTCAACTTTGCATCATACATATTTTATTGCTGGAAGTAATATTTAAATGTCAAACAGTAGAATTCCAGTTCAAATTAGAAGAAAATTAGGAACTGAGTTATTTGAGGGACTATCTTTCCTCAATTTCATCCGCCTGTCCCACCAAATGCTACAGGTTTTGTCATCTACAAAGCTACATTTGGCAGGCCTTAGGCAGCAGGTTTTTTCTGCTGTGATGCCTGTATTATTTAAACCTTCTCCCCCCAGAGATAAAGTTGGCCTTATCACTCCTGGGTGAACATGTAAGATGGCTTCCTTCTAATGAACATTCTTCCATCTTATTAGTCTCTTTTCTTGCTTAAGGTCTATTTTTATAATTTCTAGTCCTTTTTAACAGAACAGAATAGAATAACAAAGTTGGAATGTTGCATTGGAGGTCTTCTAGTCCAACCCTCTATTCAGGCTATACCATTTCAAACAAATCGTTGTCCAATCTCTTCTTAAAAACTTCCAGTGTTGGAGCATCCACAACTTCTGGAAGCAAATGTTCCAGTGATTAATTGTTCTAACTGTCAGAAAATTTCTCCTTAGTTCTAGGTTGCTTCTCTCCTTGATTAGTTTCTATCCATTGTCCTGCCTTCAGGTGCTTTGGAGAATAGCTTGACTCCCTCTTCTTTGTGGCAACCCCTGAGATATCGGAACATTGCTATCATGTCACCCCTAGTCCTTCTTTTCATTAAGCTAAATATACCCTATTCCAGCAACCATTCTTTATATAATGCTTTTAACTAATGATTGTCTTATTTATTTACTGTTTTTACTGGGTTGTTGTAGGCTGTCCACAGTCATTTTCAGTGAGTTAGACATCCAGATAAATTTGATTAATAAATAGATAAATTAATAAAGCATTCTATTTTCAAATCTTATTTTAATTAAGATATGCATTTTGCATTAACATTTCCCTAATATGCATATGTTCTTTTTGACAGAGTAACATTCATTTAAAACTTGAAGAACTGCAACTAATTATGTATAACTCTGTTTTGCTTTATCTACTGGTTCAGGAATGTGAAATAAGAAGATTCATAATGATCTTAAAATAAATTTCTTCCCTTGTAGCATGAATTGCCTTGAAAACTTGATTAATGATATGGGACTTACAAGGAACTTCTAAGATTTAAAACAAGAGGCAAATCTAAACATATATACATTTACTCATAAGAAAGGCCCTGCTGATTCAGATCAACAATCTTTCTAGAAGAAAAAATACTGTGTCCTGCAATGGCCAAACAGCTGAGAAGCTCTCAGGCAGGGAGAAGAAGGCAGTAACCTATAACTTCACAATAAGTGGTCAGAGAGAATCTGATTCTTCCTAGAACTGTCGAGGGCTTTTTTAAAAAAATGGTCTACGTTAGCAGCCAATACCAAAATTGATAGCCAGAAATTATATGTTAACTATATTATGCACATGTAGTTACTGTTCCAACTTAGTGGGTGCTGAGGCCCACACTGAGGAGTTCATAAATATCTTTTAATCAGAGCCAGCCCTATTCCTGTTCAGTCACAGAGGCAAGATTCTTAAGGAGGATGAAATGAGGATGCAGCCTAATTCTTACTTTCATATAGTCTTCTTTACTTCTTATATCCTCCAACAATCAGGCTTGTTCTCCACCCACTTGTATATAGCTCAATCCAGCCAATTTATTTAATCCAAAGAAACTATAGAAAGGCAATAAACCTTCAGTTTGTGTCTGCTTACATGCCCAAGGTCTACTGCTACACAGCCTGATAAGAAGGTTGGACTGGTAAACTAAAGGTAAGTATAATTATATGAAAATTTAATTACATTGAGCTAAATAAATGAAATGTTAAAAGATTCCCTACTCACTATAATGAGCATGCCAAATTGAAGAATGCCAGAATGCTCTCTGTAAGAAAATTAGGAATTCAAAATCTATACAAAGGTCAGATAAATGATGGATTTTCTCAGAAACATAAAACCCAGAGAAAATAATGTAGAGAAAACAGTAAGAATTTTAGCATGGGTACATGAGAAATAATTTCAGTGGAAACATTTCTAAGGCCTAAGGAACTGAATTTTTGCACTCAGGCAGGCAGGGACCTTTTCAGCACAAAACTGCTGGCAGTTGCTAATGAGACAACTTGTCTGCTTTCTAAGCTGTCACATTCTATTTCATACAAATGTAATGTTTCTTTGCTTCATCTCCCTTGTCTCACCTGTGTGGGGTCAGCAAAGGCATTATCATATTCCACATGAAACAAAAGTGACTGGCACAGCCACCAAAACAGGCAGAAGATCCTCAGCCAGAAATGAATAGTGTTTGTCAAAGCGAGGGGCTGTAAATGTCATCATGCCAGCCTATGACTTGCTGAAGAAATTATGGCATAAGATGACTACTTTCTGTGCAAAGGATCTGAAAATGCTAGGCTTTGTTCTGTTGAGCTGCTGATTCACACTCATGCTGGCAAATGGGGAAATTAACTCTTTTTGCACTGTGTCTTTAATGGTCTCTGCTCTGTTCAACTTTATCTCTTTTTTTTCTATTTAAAGGGAACAGTAAGGCACTGGTATAAAGTTCTTTCCCACAAATTGCTCAGTTTTTTTTTTCACCATTTGTGAAAGGGAGGACAAACAGAAAAAAACCCAAGTCCAATAGCTTAGCGATTCAAGGCTGAAGCATCAGCCAGTGAGACTCTATTATAGTAACAAATAGATGTGAGAACAGAATAAGCAACAAGCTAGCTGCTTTCAAAAGAATAATGTAACACAGCTATTTTCTGTCCAGATGATTACCACCTAATTTGTTAAAATGATATTGATTTAGGAACTGGAAAATGATAGGGTTGGTGATTTGTGCACTTCTAGGAAAGGAAGTCTATCAAGGAAAATGAACCCCAAAATTACACAGACTTGCCTTCTTTGATAAATATACAGATATATCACTTGCATAATATAGGGGTAAAAATGATTTGCTTAAATCAGCTAACAAGTAATTAAAAGTACTTTTATTAAAAATATTGTTGTACTACTTCTTACAGTAACAAATTTAAATCACTTTATAGAGTTTAAAAATAATATTTCAAAAGAAATTCAGTCCTTTAAAAATACGCAGGTAAATAAAGTTATTGGCTGGAAAGAGGCAATATAAAAAGGCAGGTATCAGACTCTTCTCATATAAGAAATCAAAATCTTTCAAATAGTAATTCATGGATATAGCTCTTCGTTAATCAAAACTATTTTAAGAATAGGAAAATCACTAAAGAAAACCCTATCAACTGCCAAGTACTAAATGCAAGTCCTATTTATAGTGCAAACAAAAATAAATTTTTTGCACCTATTTCTATTACCTGCATAGCACCTTGGGCTGATGACCACATGTTTGTGAACTGGAAGAATGGTTGCCACTTGTTCACTGTCGTTGTAACATAATCTGGTCTCAGGTTACTTTCTTCTGACCTGGCCAGAACTGGCTCTCATTTTACAATTCAAAAAAGATTTCTAAAGCATTGGGGTTGAGGGACAGGACAAAGAACAGGTGCTATCAGAAAGAAGACACTCCTGTCCAGCATGCCATCACCAAATGATAAACCATAACCCATGATATGGAAACTAGTGTTCACAGAAGTTCATCAGCACTGAGAGGTCTAGCATGATTAAAACTGTCTTAAATGTTTTAGTGCCACAAATTTTGAAACTAAAATAAACAATAAACCAAAACTAAAATAGCAATAAATTAAATCACAATAGGAACAATAAAAATATTTTTTTAAAATTGGGATGGTTATAATCAAACATCAAATGGGTGACATTTTTAAAATGGTTTGTGCTAACTGCCAGATGACCTACTATTAAAGAGAGTTAGATTTAGGCTTAGATTTAGGGTATGAGGTGTGCTGATAGTTTGACATCATATCTTAATGAATGTGAGTTTGGAGGGCTATGTTCATTCATTTTAAGATCTGACCTAGTGGTCAGTTTCTAACCCAAAGATACAAAAGGTGAATGTACACCCATTGACTGCCTCAGAATTTATGACTTTTTCACCAAAATGTAAATCAAAACCTAGGAAAAAGAATAAAACAGATAAAGAATACAGCAAAGGATCGAAGGAGAGATAATTATGAAATGCCTCCAAAAAAGCCTTCCTAAATCTTATTTGTTAATTCACCATACATCAATGTCAATTATATAGGAATGGAGAAATTGCCTTCATATTGATCTACTTCCAAAAGCAGCTAACAAGACCATATACATCTGACAATGCAATAAATGATTTAACAATGAAGAGAAAAGATTGGTAACATATTTTGAAATGGCTGCATATAAACATGAATACTCATGCAAACATGCACTGTCAAAAGTATAAATCCAGTAAACTGTATTTACTGAGTAACTGAAATAGAACAAGATAATGTGTTGATCTGCTAATATTTTCAACTAAAGTGGCACTTCCATTGATTCTATTTTTACAGTATTCTTACTTTATAGGATAGTGATTCTTAAATAGGGAGTAATTACCCCCCAAAGGGGGAATGGGCATATCTTGGGAGTAATGGAGCATTTTGTAATTGCTTGTCTGTAAGTCAGGATCCAATTTGGGACTACTTCTGCTGAGACACTTGTGTAAAACAACACAGCTGGGTGTGGGTCATTGGTGTTGTTGTTGGAAGGGGGTAACTGAGGCCAGAACAGGGGATAATTGAGTCAAACAATTTAAGAAACACTTCATAGGAAATATATTCTGGAAGTTAGAAAATCCTGGCCCTTGCAGTGATATTTTTCCATGCAAAATTTGAGCACATAAAATTGAAGATTATTTTGTACGGAACCAGATCAAGAATTCATTTTTTCCCCCAAGTGCCCTATCCAATTGGCTCTATGCTGAGTTCAGCCTTGACACTACAGAGGTTCCAGGGATTGATCCAGGGATATTTTTCATAGGTTGTGCAACTTTTTCTGAGTGAAAGACTGCACTCAGCTATTCAGCAGCATGCAGAGAGCCATACTCCAAAATGCAGTGGGTGGAACCTAAATAAATACCAAAGCATATTTTTATTTACATTTAATTGAAATTATATACAGTTACTATAATTATCATCATGTTGTGAATTTAATAATTCCTGCTTTGGCATATTAAAAATTACAATTTGATAACAACATTTGGAGATTTAGATTTGTTGCACTGAAAGCTTTTGGGCTTCAGATTGTATAACTCTGATATAATGGCTCAAAAATTCTGGGAATTGAAGTTCCCAGGATCAAATTTCCCTATCTTAAAGTTGCCAAGGTAGAGAAATGCTGCTTGAGGTCCGTATAGTATAGTCCATTTCAAAGATCCACTTGTCTGGTATGGGAATCCAAATGAGCCCACAATCTCAGGGTTAGCAAGTTATTATTATTATTGTTTTTGTGTTTTAAATCAGTCATTATAGATCTTTGTCTGGCATGTATTTTCTAGGATGGGAATGCATCTATTTGCATGAAAATATTGCTGTACCAATCAGGATCAGAAAAGCCATGGTCTTCCACATATTCTCTAAGCATCTTTTACCACTAACCATGCTGGATGGGATTATTAGGCACTGAAATTCTGCTGGTGGCCTTCAGACTACCCATCCCTAATATAAGTTATTCATTTTAAAGATTTGAAATTGTTTGTCTTTGTGGTGACATTATTGCTGCAGTTGCACCATGATCAAAGATATTTTATTTATTACTTCATATATTTCAGCACTTAATTCTGGTGTTGAAAATATGTTTTAAAATTGAATGCCAGAAATCTCTAGCACAATTTATGCCCCAGGCCAGAGCTCACTTTCTCCATGTTTAGAACATGGATGTCATCACTTCCATTTTGGTTATGAGTTATAAATATATAATATTATAGTCAATTTAAGTTTTTGAAGTTATTATACTTCTATTCTGCCACTTTATGATTTCCCCATGTTCTTCCACTCAAATTTGTGATTGGGTCCATGCGTACTTAATTCTACCAAAGTGTAAAGAGAAAATTATAGAGTTGAAAGTGGTTTCTCCTTGAATATCTCCAGAAAATGACTCTCTAAAAGAATGCAAATGACCAACTGTCTGCAAGGAGTATAAATTCTTCCATTCCCCACCATCTAATCAGAACTGAAGAAACTTCTTGGATGAGAAGCGAAACATCTTCAAAGGAAAAACAAGAAAGTCCAGTTGCCTCGCGAAAAGCACCTTTGGGATTCCAGAAAAGAGGTGCTCATGATCTCACTTGGTAACTTGTTTCACTTTTGAGTATCTTTTACTACTACAATTTTTTCCATAACATTCAACCTTCAATCTACTTTCCTTTTTACTGAGGTGATAGACAATAGGCTTGGGTTTCTTTGGTTTGAATCACCTACTTTGAAACTATAGATGGCTGCTTCTTACCTTCAAGACTATCACAGAGTGCACTAGACTGCTCATAATTGCATCAACTATCACCTATGACTTTATTCAGCTTTTCTTTCTCATTACATTTTCCAATAGCTTTGGGAACTGGCTATCTTCAGATTTACAGTCTACATATTCCTTGGAGCAAGGAGACTTTAACCTTTGATTTTGCATCATGCAAAATTCGCAGTTTGCAGGGTGTCAAACTTACACTGCTTATTGCAAGATGTCTTTCTTCCCTTGCATGTTAAATATGTAGCTATGCAGATTGGTTTGAGACTAGAGGAGTAATGCCCTCATCTACCACTGGGACTTCAAGCAAATCAGACAGAGAAGAGGCCACATTAAATAGTCTCTTGTCTGAAGTAGTCAGTGAGGGTGGTGAACCCAGAGCTGACCATTGCTTCTTGATGGTGTTAAGGAACAAGGGAGGGCAAGGAATTCGCTTCTGAGAGACAGAAGGTTCTGTGAATAAGGGATTTGAGACCTGATCAGTGGAGGGAGGGGGAGCCTCTTGTTCCGGCTCAATGTTTGCCGAGGCTGTTGCCTTATTTAAAAGGGCTTTGAATAATGATGGATCAAACAGCCCAACAAATGGGATAGGATCAGGTGTTGTTTCTTCATCCTCAGAGAGGTGAATCTCACCCGGCTCATATTCCTCTGGATAGGTATCTATACCCTGGGAGGAATGGTCAGAGATGATGGACTGGGCATAATCTGCCGGAATAATAGGTGTGGCTGATTCGGCTCTGGGTTTGTGGAGAGCAGAAGCCAAGCCTTGGGAGACAGCCTGGGCTATTAAGGCCTGGAATTGCTCTGGTGAGAACTGCTGAGGGACCACAGAGCGGAGCCCCGCTGCAGTCGGTGTAAATGTGGCCTCAGGTGCAGGCCATGCGGCATGTGGCTGAGCTGGCCATTGAGGGCATGCTGACTGACTCAGCATTTCTTGCCCCTAAGCGGTCTCAGCTTCAGGAGACCATGCCCTCTGGAATGGAGGGGCGGAAGGAGCGATGTGAGGCTCGAACAGAGTCCCCACAGTCGAGGCAGCAACGGCTTGGCCTACAAAGTCAGTATGCTGTTGTTGCTGGGCCCTTGAAAACTGCCTCTCCAAGGCCAGATGCCGCCTGTTGGCCTCCTTCTCAGCCGCTTTGGAAGGAGCCTTTTTTGAAATGGCCTTGGCCTTGGCCTTCAGCTTGCCTGCTGCTTTCAGCTTTGAGGACTTGTGCCTCTTTTTTGCTGGGGATAATAGACCACCGTGGGTGGTCGTAGGAGCAGAGTTGTCTGCCATCGCTGATGGAACCTCTCAGCAGAAGCCGAGAATGCAGACAATCTTAGGTGGAGCTCTGGGATGTCTGTTGCCCAGGAACTGGTGAGGCCGGTTATGGCTCCAATTAGTGGTGGCGACTGGACCAGACACTGCCGCGTGCGCACTGGGGAGCTACCAGCGAGGCTGGTCACTGCTCCAACAATTGTTGCCGCTCCAATGCCACTGAGGCAAATAGCTTTGTCTGCCTGAGGCAGAAAATGGTGGCAGTTGCAAAGATGAGGTGAGTCAAGGTGGCGGCCAGGCAATTGGAGCCTTGCAAGGTAGGCCCGGTTGTGAGGAAAAACGACCCTGGTTGTGTCTGGGTCAGTGTTCCTGAAGCTGTAGGTGTAACCTACACTCGCTTCACAGGCCGGGGGAAAAGACAGAAGGGATTCTCTCCCTGAGGTGGCCTTTCAAAAGGCCAGCAAAAGCGTTGCGGTGCCCAAAATGGTGGCCGGAACAAGCTCTGCCAATCCGCGGCACGCCTGTGAGGCCCAGCCGCTTCAAACACCTCTGTAGAGGCAAGGAAAGAGGGAGCAGGCTCCAAAAAAACGCCTCAGAGCTCTATCCGAGCTCGCAGCAGCGCTCCGAGCAGCGAAAACTTTACGATTGCAAGTTTCGGCCGCGCTGATAAAAAAGCGGCTTTTGGCCCCCCTGCAGAGCCCGTGGCTCAGCTGCTGTAGTGATGATTGCACCGGCTCTGGTTGGCTTGCAGCGCTCAATTTAAGGCTCCCAATTGTCAGAGAAGCTGACTCTTTAAATATTTGAGCCTTCGGCCGCGCTGCAGGCAAGCGGAGGCCCCCTGCAGAGCCCGCTGCCCAGCTGATCGTCGGGAGACGATCGCGGCAATTACCATCTGGCCGTCAGATGGACTTGACAGCTCAGGAATTTTCAATGAAATTGCTGCAAGTACAGCAAGAATAGAGATTCCACAAATGATATACGACCTGACTAACAATGAGGAGCCAAACGAAAGCGTCCTGATGGGCTTGGAGACTAAGTCATAAACTGGGTTAGGATCCAGCCCAGCAGGAGGCGTGGCAATCGTTTGACTTAGTCTCATTGGGCAGGAGGATGAAGTTAACCCATTTGTGGAGTCTCCATTCTCATGCTGGAGAAATGCCTGGACTCTGCCCCTCCCCCATCCTTGTGAGTGTATTATTAATGGCATTTCTGGAGTTCAGAAATCTGAAAAATATTGTTATTTTTTGTGATAAAATAATAAATAATATTAAAAAAAGAAATCTGAAAAATATCATGGTAAACTTAGTCTGTCTAAAATAATTTGATCCTTACCATTTTGTTGTTAAAATAATGATCTTTTGTGATTATAGACTCCCAAACTCTGTAACTGTTAGGAATTACTACCCTCTTCTTCTAATTTTAGAGCTCTTGGAATAACTACAAAGGCCCACATGTTCACTACCAGGTAGATTAGACCAGAAATCGACTCCATAGGAAGGCTTGAAATACTTTTACTAATAACGACTATAATAACAGAATCTTGCAGATCTGATTACGCTGTACTTCTTCCTCTTCATATACTCATGTCAATTAGGGAAGTATTTTCTACTTGTTTTGCTTTTGAGATATATTTTTCCTCTCATTGCTTTGGAATGGATCTTGCCTATCGCCATCAATGTCGCCCCCCCTTACTCTTTACAGCTCCTTCAAACTTGCCAATTATCACCCTCAGGAGTTCCACTTCACTGCTGTTGGAGATCACACCTGACTTTTTACCAGAATTTTCCTTTCACATGACCATCTAAGAAGCCAAACACCAAGCTGCACTTGTATCCTGTACTTGCACGGATTTTATAGTCTTTCATCTCCAGCTTTCAAGCCTCTTGCGGATAAATTCAGATTTTCTCTTCTTCTGTGTGTGTGTGTATTCTTTCTTTTCAGCAATAAAGCAGAGTTTATTTGAATTTATGCCAGTCCTTGAAGTGTCTGCTGTTATTCCGACACAGATAGAGTTTCCAGAGAGCTAAGATTTATTGTTGTGCCTTCGAAGAAGTCTGGCAGTCATCTGGAGCCAAGTGGGACACGTAGTCAGTTTTAATTTCTATGTATAATGATCTAAGGATACTTAAGTGGGATGCCACTTGGAAACTTTCTTTGCCTTGAGTTCCACAGCAAAAGAATAGTAGCATGGGAATGAACTAAACAAATAATGTACATTTTTGGCTCCTTTTGAATATGCCTTTCTATTTTTATGAGGTATTAAACAAACATAAACTCACACCAATAAGGCAAGGACCAGAGGCATGAGCCCATTTTTGGTCTGTGGATGTGGAAACTTAGAAAATATTTCCTTGAATTTTAAACCTGCAAGTGCTTATGCATGCACAGGAACATTAGTGTTATATTGAGCCATTCACCACCTCCCAGCATGGCCTATCACATAGAATTGTTTCAGTGGTAAAATTGACAACGGCACTCGGCATTTTTGCTGACCAAAAATCTTTAGAAGAAACATAGGAAATAATTGTACCAAAGAAAAATATAGTCAACTCTGATTAATTTTTAACCAAGATACTGCAAAACAAAACAAAAAAAACACTTTCTTGACTTGAGCAAAATTCTTTTTGTTACTCATTCTGAGGAGAAAAGCGATCAATGACTTTTTGAGTCTAATAACAACTGTGAAACTCTATATAATCCCAAATATGCAGTGAATATCACAGTATCTCGGTCATCAACTACCACAGGCATGGAAACAATTGTTCACTTTATCTACAAAAGATGAATGGATTTAAATTAAAGGAAGAAAGCTTGATCAATTGTTGGGGAGGAAAAATCTAGCTCTAAGTGCAGCTCAGCACTGCAAGATAAGTTATCAGACAAAGTGATGAACTGTCCCTGCTTGTAGAGCTGAAATTATTTATAGGAGGAGAACTTCTCTCCCAAATTCTTCTGGTTTAAATCTGCTTGAAAGTGAACCCCTATATATTTATGGGTCTATATACATGTATTTAATCCATTTACATCTATGTATCTGTACGGCTTCAGCTATACATATTATATTCCAGGACAGCCAGTTTTATCTGTGCTTGTAATTGTTCTACGTATTTCAATTAAAAAGTAATATAGAAATAATGAATTATATATAAAAAAATTCTACCAACGCATTTGCTATGGTATATAAATTTACAAAGATAGCTACAGCAGTGAAATAATTAAGATGTTGAACTTGACTCACAATGATACAGATTCACAATAATTATACACACACACACACACACACACACACACACACACGGTTACATGGACAAAACCATTATAAATAACAGTTTTTTAAGAAACCCTAAACCTCAGGACTGGGAACAAAGTCAAGTCTTAATAAATTTATGGAACATTTGAGGAGTTGGAGTTATGCACACATTAGGAAGATGGTGTTTCAGAAGGTAGGGACCACAAACAGAGAAGGCATACTTCCTGGGTTCTCAAGATGACAAAATTTAATTAAGGGAAGTCTCAGCGTATCCACTCTGCCCAAGTGTACCAAGGAACAGAAATAGTTGGAGACAGGCAGTCCCTCAAATAACCAGGTCCTACAACATGAGAAACTTCATAGGTAACAACAACAACCATTGAATTGCATCCAGTAACTGAGCGGCAATCAATACAGCTGGTGTAGCAGCGCTGCCACATGGCCATAGTGAGAACTGAACCATTACTGCTTGTGCCACTGCATTCTGAACTTTCTGTAGCTTCCAGATGCTCTTTAAGAGTACATACATGTAGTACCAGTCATGAGATGACTGGAGCATGAGAGACCGTAAAATGCCTCCTAGTTGAGGAAAGGGTACAACTGGCACACAAAGTGAATCTCTGTAAAAATCTTCCTAACTGGAATGAGACAATTGATCAAAGAAACATGGCCATGCCCACTTTACCCTGGCCTCCCGGCCCAGCTGACCCCTGGCTGGCCCTCCATGAACACTTAACAGCAGCCCTCCCTGCCCCAGGTGACTTACCACAGACCTTCATCCATGGCTGGCCCTCCCCAGGGACTATACTGTCACCATTACTAGCCCACCTCTTCTCCCATGCTGTCTAGCTGTCGGCAATGCGCCATGACACAAATCTCCATGGCTGATTCTCCCCATGGGATGATTAACCCCACCTGTCATGTGCCTGCCAGTGGGAGGTGCAAAGGATGTCAGCAGCAGGTGGGACGGGTGGGCGCTTGCCGAGAAGCGCCCTTGCAATTGTGGCCTCCATGGAGGCACAGAGAAAGCAGCAGCAGGGGAATGTGACATTGGGAAGGCGCTGGGAAGTGGCAGTGCCAGGCAGATGAATCAGGAAGGGGCCGGGAAGGTACTGAACGGTGCTTCCTGATCCAAATGCCTGGTACCACCACTCCTCAACACCTGCAGTCCAAAGATAATTGCAGTCCACAGAAATGGCATTGAGGGCTGCTGCAGAGGCCAAGAGTGTCGCCCTGACCAAGCGGCTCTCAGCTTTCCTCATGTGGAATCAGAGGGGCCTGGCTTCAGTATTGCTGAGGGCAAAGGCTTCACCTTGTACTGACCAGGCATTGGAAGGGGTGGCAGCGATGGAATCAGGAAGGCACTGAAGGGGGCAGAGATTTGCCAGTCATCTTGAGGAGCAGCCAGCATAGAATTCAGATCAAGGTCTCGCCTCCCTCAGAACAGAGAGAAAGACTGACATTTGCTTCACACATGTGCTTTGATTTTTCCTAATGTATCAGTAGCATTTGTCTCTGAATTGATTTTACTCACACAGATTTATATTACTCTTCTCTGAATAGGTAAATATCCTGGTGCATTAATTTGCTTCTGTAATAAGAGCAAATAATGTTTCTACAAAGCTCAGTATCTTCTAGTGCTCTCATAAATGAAGTTGCTTTGCCACACACATCATTAGGCCACACAAAGCATTCTGAGTAAAACCTTGTGTTTGCAGACAGATGTGCTGCCTGAACTGATCTCTTTTCCCCTTAATCTGTGCATTATTAAGAAATAGGGATCCAGGAGAGTTTGCAGGGAAAGGCGAGGAGACCTTAGTTTCCTGACAAATAGAAACTAAGAAAAAATATGTAGCTCGGAGTTGAACGATGAAGTCTTTGGTGCTCTCTGAGCCTGGGTTGTTTGCAAGGGCCAGGGCTCCAGCCTGTACTGGCAAAATATACTGGCTGGGGGAGGCAGCAGCAGCAGCAGCAGTATCGGGAAGGTGCTGGGTGGCAGCAGTGCCAAGCAGCCAAATCGGGAAGGCTTTAAGGGTGATGGTGCCAGGCAAATGGATCAGGAAGGCACTTGGAAGGCACTTCCTGTTCCAGCTGCCTGGCACTGCTGCCCTCTAGAGCCTTCCTGATACCGCCAGCACTACTGCCCTCCAGCACCTGGCTGGTATGACCCTTGTCCTGGCAATGCTGAAGACCAGGCTTCTCATTCAGCACAAGGCATGCCAAAAGCCGCTCAGTCAGGGTGGCTACCTTGGCCCCTGGGGCAAATTACAGCCCTCCATGCCTTTTCTGCATGGAATCACTTGATGATGTACTCGGGCTCCACCATCATTGAGACGCTGCTTTGTGAACCCCAGAGAGCTTCAACTCCACATGGTGCTCAGCACCATGCAGAGACATCCCGTTCACCTCCTGGAGCTTGTCCCCAACATGCATCCTGGCCTGTGCTGCTGGGCCCTCCTCAGACATGAGAAATGAAGACATCCTCATCATCTCCCTTGTAGGGGGTGGTTTGTAGGGGGTGGTTTGGTTCCCACAATGCTGATGCCAGGGCTACCCATCTGCCACACAATTGTCAGAGTCAGTTCTTCCTCCTCAATGTGACCATGTTAGGTGGCAGGCAGGGCGTCAGCAACAGCAGTGTGGGAAGCAGAGAAGTGGTGGTGGTGGTGCCAGGCAGCCAGATTGGGAAGTGCCTTCCCGAGCCTTCCCAGCACTTTCCCAATATGGCTGCCTGGCACCACTGCACTTCCCGCACTTCCCTGATCCGGCTGCCTGGCACTGCCATCCCCCCATCACCATCCCAATCCAGCCACCTGGCACCGCTGCCCCCATGCTGTCTGAATACTACTGCTACTGCTTTCTTGAACCATTGCTGCCAATACCCCATCTTTCACTACAGCTCCCCCTGTGCCATCCTGTAACTGCCACCGTTGCTTCCCTGCACAGGTGCTGCCAATGCCCCCTTACATCTCCATGGAGGCCACAATCATGCAGGCACTTCTGTGCAAGTGTCTGCTCCACACACCCCCAAGGGGGCAGGGTGAAGTGGCATGGCCATTGGTCCATGATCAATTGTTTTAGACCCCTTCCTGGCTACAACTAACACTTACTATCTGAGTAATAGCCAGAAATCCAGAAAGATCTCCGACTTGCACACCAGTCTCAAATAGGAAAGTTCGGTTTCAACTAAGGTCAACAGTGAAATCCAACCTAGGTAGCACAAATAGCCACAGCCACTTAGTCTTGTTAGGATTCAGCTGAAGCCTGTTTCTCTCCATCCAGACCCATACAACCTTCAGATACTAAGTCAGTGCAAGGGCAGGTATGCAGGTGTGCATCCAGGATTGAAATAACCAATTGGGTATCATCATTAGCACTGTTGGGGGATGAGAGTGTTGAAACCCGAGGCACCCAAAAGTGAGCGTCTGTGAGCATGATTTCTCCCCTCCTGTCAAAACCAACTAATCACTGTGGAAGGTGGTAAATCATGGCAGCACAATGAACCTGCTCTCAAGCCTCCTGCAGCAGATCCAAAAAGATACTGTGGTCAACAGTATTGAAAGCAAAAAGATGGATACACCATCTCCATCCTGGTTTTACAAATGGTCATTAACCAGTGTGACCAGTGTGGTCTCCATACTTTATCTGCTCATGAAACCTGACTGATACAGGGTCAGATAATCCACTTCCTCCAAGATCCTCTGCAGCTGCTATCTGTCCTTACTTAACAGAGAAGAACAATCCAAACTCTTTTTTTAAAACTGTAAGATCCTTCTTTTCCACCTCTATCTGAGAGATTCCAAGGCTACAATCACCGTAATCACAAATAAAATGAAACGTTGTAGTTTTATTGGATGTTATTTTCCACTTTGTTTGCAAGGGAAGACCAATATTATCTTACAAGGGTAAGGCACATCCATTATGGAGTCCTTGGACAAGTCCCATACATTGAAATAAGATTTTATAGATTAATCGTACAAAATGTATGTGACCACAATCTTGGGGGCTTTCCTCACTAACATCACTTGAAGCTTTCAATAAAAGGATGATATATAAAAGCAATCAATCAATACCTGAGCAGCAAGAAAATGAAAGATTTTCTGTGGATACTGTAAGTCTAAAGATTAAAAAAGACTCAATAATTAGTGTTAAGAATAAGGGGAAAATAAAATTAAAGTATCTGAGAAAACCAGTTGAGAAATCATAGGTTTCATTTGGCTACCATATTGAGGAACTCTATCAATAGATTTTTGGTATGCTAGTAGAAATTTTGCAGTGTAATTTATTATTTCTGTGTTATTTTTCAACTGAAATACTCAGAACAGCATTGATATAAACAGCAATATTGAAATGAATTTGGCACACCTATGGGCTCAATACCACAGCCTTTTTTCTCTCACAGAAATTGAGGAAAACTGAAAATCTATTTTTTTAACCACTTTGAAATTAAAAATAGCTGAAAGCTCTACAGTACTATGCTCTTTAAAATAAATCCAGCAACACATGTAATAAAACCAAGAATGCCTCCTTTAAATAGTTATGCCTATATATCCCATAGTCCTGTCCACTTTGCAATGCTCAGTTCTCTATTAAATGTACACTGTGACTACTAAAAGGTTCTTCATCTCTCTTTTGGGGCTTAGTAAGTCATGTGATTCCATATAATTACACTGTATTCAAATTATCTATGCTTAGTTTGCTATATGACCATCAGTCACCATCAATAGTACGAGATAAGTTGTTATCATAGCATCTTGATGGACTGGCCACAAGTTATAGCAAAAGAAGGTAGATGAAGTCTAGAGTGAAATCCAGATGGTTGCTAGATAGCCTTTGGAATTAGCAGCCTGAAATGCATAGCAACTGCTTGGCAATTAAAATCAAATGTTATAAATTCATTCTAATAGATCTGAGAGAAGAAGGAAGGATTGGCTTGTAGGCGATTGATCTTCTGTTATTTGTATAGAAAGAAGGCATAATGGAGGGGGAAGCAAATGATTATTGTCTGCAGTATTTCTCAAGCCAGAGTTGGTAAACGGATTCAGGAGGAGAAATTAATTGACCTAATGTAGACCATTGTATTATAGGATTACATAAAATTTCCTCTTTTTATGCCATATATTTTTAATTACCCTCAATTCAAAGAATGCAAGGTAATGGACAAAAATAGTAATAAAATTATATCCAAACATGTAGTTAATACAAAAACAAACCTACAAAAATAGAATACACCATACAGTTAAGCAGATTTTTTAAAAAAGTAAAAAAGCAATCAAATAGAACAATATTAGAAAAGGGAGGGTTTTTTTGAGAGGGTGACTAAATGTGGTTAGAGAATGGAATGCGTACTGGATATACTTAAATTCATTACTGTTTTAACTACTGTGCCCAAATCTGAAGCAAATGTATCTTCTGTTCCTGTAACGGACGAGTGAACTAAAAATCCAGTGCAAATAAAGACTCATTATAGTTTAGAGAGGGAGAGGAGACAGAGAAAGAAGAGGCTATAGCAATCCCTTTATAAGCTAATGGTGTTAACTTCTGTCCCTATCACATAGCCTGCTGGTTTCCTTGATACTGTGTGGAATAATTTATGCATTTTAATGACTTGCATTGTTTTGGTATTTGCAACTGTTCATTTTCAGCATTTCAGGAGTCAGGGGAAAGCAACATATTCTCTGGGATGCCATAATTATGAAGTAGGTTTATTAAGTTACAAGGTGGAAAATGTGAGAAGAGAGACACTGTTAGGGGAAAGGCAATTGTGAACCTGCTCTTCATATCTTCAGCAAAAAATTATTAAACACCTAAATACAGTTTGCTTACAAGCATCAGGAAGAGCTGTGTCCTTCCCAGAGGCTTATAAACAGTGAAGAAGCATGACAACAAAGCAGAACCAACAGAGGAAGCTAATGCAACAAGGAAAATCTGAGAAAAAATATGTTTCTTGAGGAAAGTGCCAAGTAGATATCAAAGGGTTGGGAAGGGCTCCAATAATAATAAATAGTGGGGGGGGGGGTCAATTTTCACAAGGCCTCTGCTGGACCTGCAAATTACCAATTTTCACTGAAACAATTTTATCACATTTTTTTCCACTGGAAAGGTTGATAAATGTGTTAGTGGAATTGCACAGAGTAGTTAAAGGAAATGCTTCAAAAAATACATTAGCACAAGCAAAGAATCTCTCCTCACGGCATTAAACTCCCTACGAATGCATGGCTGCTTCAAAATGTGTCCCCAGTGCTCTGCATGTGCATGGATTAATAATACCTATGCTGAGATCAGTAGTTGCCATGCAAGCATCCCAAAGGATGTCTTCAAGCTTATGTACTCCACTTATGCTAGTATGATTTCTGAACATTTCTTCCAAATGTTTAACCTACCTGTTTTGACTTTCAATCTCCCCTGAAGCACCCAAACATGTCCAATGGTGTCACTACATCTTTATCACGGCTCTTGTAGCCTTCAATTGCTTTTTTTTTTAATGGCATTGGAATGCAAAAAGATTGTTGCCTTTGAAAAAGCAGACAAGTTAGATAAGAACAGAAAGAAAGAGATGAAAATCTTAAAATTAAATGGAAGAAAAGAGGAGGTCCAAAAAAAAAAAGGATAAGGATAAAAAAAGGATAAAAAAGAGAAGGTGTCTAGGCAAGACAGTGGTACACCTAGTGTATTTGATAATCTGAACAGATCAGGGGGCTGAGGAGCATCTTGGCAACCCAACCAAACACCACTATCAGTCCACACTACTCCAGCACCATCACTGTACCACACCTTGATGACCTCCATCGCCAAACAATTGACTGGTGCGCTGACAGCAGTAACTCAATTCTATATCTGTTGCTGACCCTCTGGGTGATC
The DNA here is from genome assembly GCA_023970755.1 of Azemiops feae. Classification (NCBI taxonomy): domain Eukaryota; kingdom Metazoa; phylum Chordata; class Lepidosauria; order Squamata; family Viperidae; genus Azemiops; species Azemiops feae. Next base: position 122,326 of record JALGBA010002765.1, on the reverse strand, counting down.
TCCTCAGACAATGCACCATGTGATTGCCTAACCCAGGAGAACAATCACATCATATTGCCCTTGGTATACGATTGAGGCAGAAATAAACAAAGGAGATACACAAAGGTAAGCAGGAACACATTAGGGGATTCAAAGGCATAGTGAAAAATTCATGGTCTTTCATGGCTTGCTAGGTTGCAACATCTGGTTTTTCTCCTCACTGGCCATGATGGCTGGGACTACTAGGAGACAAGGTTTAGCAGTGTCTATAGAACCACAAATTGCTCATTGTAAAGTTGGCTTTCTCTAAACTATTATCCTCCACATCTCTTTGACCACAATGTCTATGACAATTGTGCCAATTGAAGATAATGGGCATTACCATATAAAGACACTTGGAAGGTGAAGTAATAAACCAATTTAAACCAAGTTTTCAATATATCCTCAAGAATTACTTTAAATAAGGAGATGGAAAGAAAAGGTTTGATTCCAAATTCCCTTCATATCAGGGCAGTGAACGAATCTTCTAATTCAATGATTGCCTATTGCCTTGACAGACTTGAACATTGGGGACTATCTAACAAAATGAAATTCAATGGTGAAAAAAGTAAGGTCCTACATTTAGGCAAGAAAAACCAAATGCACACGTATAGTATAGGTCAGTGATGGCGAACCTTTTAGAGACCGAGTGCCCAAACTGCAACCCAAAACCGGGTGCCGGGTGGGTGTGGCCGACTGGGTGGGCATGGCCACAGTGGTCACGGCCGACTGGATGGGCGTGGCCATGGTGGGTGTAGCCACTTTGATGATGCTCATCGGGAGGGATGCCTGTGGGGGCCAGGCAGGGTTGGGGGAGATCCAGGGGGTCTCTGGCGGGTGGGACAGTGGGCCGGAGGCTTGTCCTGCAGGGTGAGGCGAGGCGAGGCAGGATGGGTGTGCCAATTGCCGTGGGGCAAAGCAAGGTGAGGCAGGGGCCGGAGCAGCTGCTGCCTGACACCATCAGCCCCCACACACAGAGGCCAGCGAGCACATGGGGGCCGACGGTGTCCGTCAGCAGCCATAGTCTGCTGGCTGTCCTACATCATGGCAGCCCCATCGGCGTGGGCAGAGATGGCCCCGGGATGCGTGCCATAGGGTCGCCACCACGGGTATAGGTGGTACCTTGCTCAATAGTAGTAACTGTGAGAGGGATCTCAGAGTCCTAGTTGACAATCACTTAAATATGAGCCAGCAGTGTGCTGCACCTGCCAAAAAAGCCAACACAATGCTAGGCTACATTAACAGAGGGATAGAATCAAGATCACGTGAAATATTAATACCACTTTGCAATCCCTTGGTAAGGCCACACTTGGAATACTGCATCCAGTTTTGGTCACCACAATGTAAAAAAAATGCTGAGACTCTAGAAAGAGTACAGAGAAGAGCAACAAAGATGATCAGGGGACTGGAGGCTAAAACATATAAGAAACGGTTGCTGGAATTGGGTATGTGTAGTTTAATGAAGAGAAGGACGAGGGGGGACATGATAGCAGTGTTCCAATATCTTATGGGTTACCACAAAGAAGAGGGAGTCAAGCTATTCTCCAAAGCACCTGAAGGCAGGACAAGAAGCAACGGATGAAAGCTAATCAAAGAGAGAAGCAACCTAGAACTAAAGAGAATTTTTCTGACAGTTAGAACAATTAATCAGTGGAACAACCTGCCTCCAGAAGCTGTGAATGCTTCAACACTGGAAGTTTTTAAGAAGAGACTGGACAGCCATTTGTCTGAAATGGTGTAGGGTTTCCTGCCTGAGCAGGGGGTTGGACTAGATGACCTCCAAGGTCCCTTCCAACTTTATTATTATTATTACTTCTGCTTTGGGGCTATTCTAAGGCTGAAATCCTAAATACTTGTAAAGCTTTAAAAGAAGAGGAAGAAGGACAAAGCTAAGAATGAAAAAGAAAGAGAGACAGAGAGGAAGGGACAGAGGAATACAGTTGTGATCCATACAGGAAGCACCAATATTTTTAACATTTATATTAAGTATTTATATACATAATGACATTTGTGCAGGAGAAAATAAACTGTTAGGGAAAACATTATGAATAAGTTATAAAAAAATCTTTAAAAAAATAAAGTTACATTCAAGTTTATCATTTACATGGACACATGCATGCAGTTTTCTTAACCAAAGTTTGTTGTTGCTCTCTTCTACTATAGCTTTCCAAGTTGCAAGTCTAACATCTAACTCTTGGTTTCTCAGATGGACCCCCGAGTACTAACATGTCCAGAATAGAGGATGCTCCTTTTGAATGGACCGCTTTAATGATTCATCCAAATCGCAAAGCACATTTTTGTACATATTTTATGTTGGATGCATTTGTAATACAATACAAGGAGCTCTAACTTGTACAGTATATAGGTAAGTGTGCAAACAAACGAATACATAGATCAATAAGTAGGTCTACTAATGATATATCAACAAGGTCAACTCTACAGAGGCTGAATAATTCAATGTATACTAAAGATAATAATGGAAAGCAGCAAATTTCACATCTGGCTTATGCAGATCTACATAATAAAACAGCCAAACAAGAGAATACTATGCTAGTCAATTACTTTACGTTTCTTAGTAATTTGTGAATTGGCCATCAGATTATTAATTCCTATAACAAGCTGAAGATTAATCTCTGCAACAAATACAGGGGATAAGCAGTAGTTAGGTAACTGAGGGATCCCCAATTTTTAATGCAGAGACTTTGTCTTTCCATATAATGAGAACCTTTCCAAAATTGCTATGGCAGGGATTCGGAACATGTGGCTCTCCAAATGTTGCTCATTTATAATATCCTAAAACCTGGCTGGTATATCCAATTCTAAATATGTTTGTTGCTGTAATTCAGCAATATCACTGAGTTAGAGGTAGCTAAAAGTAAACTGGGACTACTCCATCAGTCTTAATTAAAGTCTAATGTTCTGGCTTATTTGACAGGCATCCAGATTTCATAGTTTTCAGAGCTGCAAGTAGATCAAAGGAATAAGCAGCTTTTCACAATCAGCAATTTTCTGGAATGGAAATAGCAAATATATATTTAAAATGCTAAAGTGAAAATCACAATTTTGCAAGCATATTCAAATTAATATTTCAGGAACAAGTAACCAGAAACACGAGTTCAAAGTACGAAGAGTTTATTTCATGTGATGTATACACAAGAATGTGATCTACTAATGGTCAAGCCAAACTGGTGCTAGATAAGAGTCAATAGAATTTACAGGGAGCTGGACTTGGGTCTCTTGTGGGAGTGCAATGATTCCAAACTATGATGCCTTTGACCTCACCCTCAGGTTCAGCACGCTCATCTCCTACATCAGGGGCCCCCAACCTGTGGGCTGCGGCCCAGTACTGGGTGGTGGCCTGCTGGCCACCGGGCCACGGGACAGGCTGGCCAGTGTGCGCGCATGTGCATGCACACACCCTCACTTGCACAAGTGCAGCATCCAGGTGCAAAAATGGGCTGTCGCCACGCCTCAGGGTACAAAAACAGGCCGCCGCCACCACGCCTCAGGGCATGAAAATGGGCTGCTGCTGCTGCTGCGCCTTGGGGTGCGAAATCGGTCACCGCCATGCAAGGTGTTGCACCACGCAAGAACGGGGTGGGGCTAGTATCATGTGGTTGCTAGCCCCAACCCATTTGTGGCATGCGGGTGCACGCGGCCCCGTGAGCGCACGTGCACACGCATGCATGTAAATTGCTTCTCCCTCCCTTTTCCTCCGGTCCGCCAACCGACAAAGGTTGGTGACCTCTGTCCTACATGATACTGTGTAGGAACTTAGATTTCTTACAATAGTTTCACAGGTATGATACAAGTATTACCTTCCCTGGAGTTTGAATCCACTAAAGTTTCATATCTTTCACTATATGTGGTAGTCACAGCTGCAAAGTTATGGAGTTACTTGTCCTGATTAGCCCGAGATCTAACCCTAGCAGTTTCATAAAGGTTTTCATGAGAATCAGCCTTCTCTTGACTATTTCTTTCAAAATGTGCTCCATTAAGGTTATCAAATATAAGAACAAGAAAGGAGGACACAGACAATGGAAATGAGAAGAAATGGCAGAGAAGGGAGAGGAGGTTATACTGACTGTTTAACAATATCAGCCATAACAACAGTTACAGAGAAAAATTTCCAACCAAAAATGTACTTATATTTTATATGCCTACATGTATATAAAATTACCAATCAGAAAGACTGGGCTTTCAATGACAATATTTTTCCAACAAATGTTGTTTTCAAGAACATATACCAACAATAATACAGAGTTGCCGATGACACACTTTTCAAATTTCACTACCGAAACATATGACGTCATGTGATCTACAGACTACAGCAATCATAGATTTGAAAATACTCAGTTGAAGCTGATTGCTGGAATCAGGAAATAAATAATGTAAATCTAGGCTGGTAAGTTTATCAACGGATGAAGAAAAGAAAGAAGCAAACAATTTAGAAGATCACAATACATCAAAGTTTGAATGACAACTGTTGTGAAAACAGTCCAATTTTTTTAAAAAAAGATACTCAAAAAACCCCCAGACAATATGTGATTTTAAGGCCAAGCCTGCCAGATGCCGGACATGAGGAGAAAAAGGAAGACATTTCTCATTTTACTGTACATTTGGCAATCTTATATTGAATGTATCTGTCACTTTAACCCAATAGATTTGGATGGGCTCCAGAAAAAGTAATTGGAAATAATATCATGTATGGATATACTTTTAACCAGCCCAACTGTTGAAATGTTATTTTGCAAATATTTTTTTAACCATCTAGCAAAATATAGTCTAACAGTGAGAAGAATGATATCTGTCTTAAAGCCAATAGCAATATTCATTTCTCATGTTTATTATATAAGGATTGGAAGGATTTTGTTTCCTGAAATGTAGTCTAAAAAAATTCAGAGAACAGAAATCAATTTCAGGAAAATATTTAAGGATTTGGCAATAATAATAATAATAATAATAATAATAATAATAATAATAATAATAATAATAATAATAATAATAATAATAACAACAACAACAACAACAACAACAACAACAACAACAACAACAACAACAATATGTGACTCAAAGTACAGAAAAACTGCTGCAGGCTGTGAAAACAGAGAGCACTATAAAAATAACAGAAACAAAGGCAGAATATAAGGAAAAACGGCTGGATGACAGATTAAATAGATGAAAAACCAAAGCTTTGCATGGACAGCATTTGAAAAACATTGAAGGAAAATGTGATAACAACTTGACATGGGCATGGCTTAAGATGGGAACCATCAAGAAAGAAACGGAAGGCTTAATACTGGCTGCTCAAGAACAAGCATTACAAACTAATGCCATGAAAGCGAAGATACAAAAATCCACTGACAATCCAAATTGCCGACTTTGCAATGACAAAGTTGAAACTGTTTCACACCTAATCTGTGAGTGCAGCAAAATCGCACAAACTGATTACAAATCTAGACATGACCGAGTTGCTAAATTAATCCACTGGGCATTGTGTAAAAAATACGACTTGCCTGTGTCCGAAAAGTTGTGGGAACACAGGGTGGAAAAAGTTGTTGAGAATGAGAGGGTGAAGATCTTGTGGAACTTTCGAATACAGACAGATCGCCATTTGGAACACAATACGCCAGATATCGCAGTTGTAGAGAACCGAAGCGTACAGCTGATTGATATTGCTGTACCAGGAGATGCCAGAGTCGAAGAAAAAGAACTGGAAAAAATTACAAAATATCGTGACCTGGCCATCGAAACTGCGCGATTATGGACGAAACGTGTAACAGTGGTACCCATTGTCATCGGGGCACTGGGAACTATGTCAAAAAACTTCGCAAAACACATCAAGAAACTGCAGCTTCCTGCAATAACTCCAGCAATGTTACAAGAAACTGCACTACTTGGAACATCTTATATTTTAAGAAGGTACCTGGTTGACACCTAGGATGCTGGTAGCAACCCGTGTCAACCATCAGCACCAGCCAATTTGAATGTTCAGTTGACTGAGGTTCATGTTTAATGAATAATAATAATAATAATAATAATAATAATAATAATAATAATAATAATAATAATAATAATAATAATAATAATAATAATAATAATAATAATAATAATAATAATAATAATAATAATAATAATAATCTTACCTGATTAAAGATACCCTTTTTCACCAGGTTTTTTCCTGTCCCCAGTATCAAACCTTATATTTTCACAAGTTTTCAATAAAATTCTCACTAGGCCATCATAAATCATTTTGGTTTACAATAAGAGCTTCTATGAAGTGGATTGAATTGAATTGGACAGAACAATATAAAAAAAATCTCAACACAAAGGCTAACTATGCAGGAAACCAAGGTTGTGGCCATTCAATCTTATGGGTTCAGTACTATATATTTTTTGATTATTCTATGCAGTGACTATGCAAAGATATCCATTTTGTTTTAAAAACAATTTCTTCCCTTTTTGATCCCAAGATTATCCCTTTTTTTGCACATATGACAAATAGCAAGGAAGAAATTCTAAAAAAATCTAAAAAAAAGTTGAAGACAACAACAAAAACTGCTTAGGGAGGAAGAAGGAATGCTCTCCATTCTTGCTGCTTGCTTTTTCAAGTCTGGCAAAAGGTAAGCATGTCAATACAACCAAAGAAAAGGTATGGCTAGCACACTTTTTTATATGCCAATTTTCCCCAAGATCCACTTTTCTTTCTACCAAATAATCTTTCATCATCATCATCATCCTTGTATCCTTTATTAATTATTCATTTTTCATCATAAGTAGTGAAATACTTTCAGAATTATATTTATTCCCTTATCATGTGTATTTATAGCCGAACTCTAATCACCTTTTTGAAAAAGAACCGTTTCTAAAGTGATACTCTCCAGTTTCTATGGCTCAATCATTTTTTCTGTACTCCTTCATCTGATTCTGATCCATTTATTCATGTCACCTAACAGTATCTCTTTAGCCTAGATTTCATTCATTCAGAACATTGCACAATTTCCCCCCAAATCCATCTTCTGTTCTTCCATTAGCACATTCACTGGAGTGTACCATACAACTGCCACTCACCTATGGCTTTTTTCTTTCATACACACCCACAGCCTAGACGGCACAATTTATACTTTCTGAAAATCATTTTAGCCCTTTCATTCATCACTAAACCTGTATCTTCATTTTCCTGCATGGAATCTTCTAGTCCATTCCACTAGAACAGATTCATTCCATTTTGCCATTTCTTTTAGTTTCATAGCCACATCTATTTCTCTTTCTTTCATTCCATTTGCTAATTCATATTCTTCATCATTCAAACTCTGACATTCCAAGTCACAATCTTCCATTTATCATGGTTACCATCAGATGGGACAATAGATAACGTATAACTAATGCATCATGGCTTTGTTCAATTAAGACTTTCATATAATATTTTTTTCAAATAATAAAAAAAGTTGTAAACAAACCTTATTTGTATTTGTGTACTATACAACCTTATTTGGAAATGATTAAACAGTACCAATCATTTTAGGTACATTTTGTCCAGCATGCATGAAACACACAAAGCCCAGTTTACCTCAAGCACGGTCATGTTATCATCTGCAAGCCAGCAACACTAATCCAAATATTATTTTGCATGCTAATATATTATTGCTAGAATCCCAACAATTTAGTCAATGGACTAGTTAGAAAGCAAAGGAATAGAAGGCATGTGTGCCTCACTAAGGAATGTATAAGTGGTTGCATGACTATAAGGGGAAAAAATCCCTTTTTTAAATACTGCTGGATCCCTGGATTATTTTCCAAAGGTTTCCATGGTTCAGAAATATTGCAGTCTTGATTAATGACTACTTGGAACAGGAAATCAGATTGAGAATTGTTTTAAATCCAGTAGATCAAAGTATATAGAGATAGTGTGGTGAAATATTTTTGAAAAAAATTACTTAATTCTAACAGTACTCAATCCTACATGAGGAGACTGTAAAAAATTTTTGGAGCTTTGGGTATTCTCTAAGCACATTAAATCTTCTAAATTTACTGGATGTGTAACTGTAAGTCATCAATCCTAAACACAGCATCAAATTTCAGAGCATGAATAATGGAACACATGGGGGCCATCTATTTCATGACAGGATTTAACTTACTGGATTTACTATCCTTTGGGTATATGTGTTTCCATAGTCAATCAACTGAATCTATCCAAAATCCAAGGGTTGTCAATTTCCAAAGTGTTGAAATATGAAGCATGACTAGGTCAATTGCAGAATAAATGAAAATATAATACATTTGCCATTGACTTTCTTATGAAAATAAGCAGCTCACTCAGCTTTAGTACATTTAATGTAATTGTTCAATTTAGTTCATTAGCCCAGTTTCCATCTAATTGAGGTAGAACTGTATGGAATATTCTGAAGCAATTTTTAGTGTCTGCCTATCCTCTAATTTTGGAAGAATGAATCCAAGTGCTTATTAAAATGAAATGGTAATAATGTTATGTCCAAGAAACTCTTTCTTGAAATACTGTATAGACTAACCAGTATTTCTGGTCAAGGACTCAAAGGTTTAATCATGGTCTGTGCTATTCAGATTAATCTTTGAGTTATTTAGGATTACATATGTTCAGACATGCAAAATAACTTTTCAAATGTAATCCTTACTGATGGGCAGGCAATTTAAAGCTTTTAAATTGGCTAGTTTAGGAATGAATACTTTTTGTGATTTCCCCCAAATGGTTCTTGTTCTGTCAAAAGGACAATGATCTGCACAAAGGGAGTCCCAGCATTTCCTCTATTTGCTTTCTAACTATGTTCCAATTTATTCTTGTTTTGATTATGGTTGAAGTTTCTATATGCATGTTTTAAATTCTCAGAACAAGGGATATAGAATATGCATTCCAAACCTCTTGTTAATACAGTTTAACATATTATTATATTAATATATTAACAAACACCCAGAAGATTAATTGTCGAAGGAGTTTCATTTCTATATGACTCTTGTCACTCCATGCGACTACTGTTCCACAGAATTTGGAACAGTCACTGATCTGATATATGTTAGCATGAATCATTTTACTTTTGATTGTATGAAAGCTTCCTACCCTATTAAAAAATCTAGAGATAATGCGACCTCACAAAATTAGGATTCCCCGAAAAATGACATGATTATTTTTCAGTTTGGGGCTTGTAATCAGCATATTTGGAACAACTATATTCTGAACATTAAATACTCCTTAAAATAGTTTTAATTGTAAGTGCAATACAAGCAGTATATAAAGTCATAAACTTATGACTAGGCTATAGGACTGAAGAAGAGAATTTGCATAGATAAATTTGTACATATACTGTTTCTCGTAAAGATTCAATGCACAAGATTCAATGCCTAGCAATCCTTAATAGTGTTGGAAAAGATTTCTATTTTAATTCCTGAAGAGTACTATTAGTGATGGACTGACAATGGTACACAAAGCAATGTTCTCACTCAGCACAAGGCAGATTTCTAGAAGGGGAATTCATCAAATTTGCAGATGATGCTAAACTGGCAAGAATAGAAAACACCCCAGAAGATAGGCTCAAGATCCAGATGGATCTTGACAAATTTGAACACTGGACCCTATCAAACAAAATGAAATTAATGTAGAGAAAAGTAAGGTTTTATACTTAAGCAAGAAAAATCAAATGTACAGGTAAAGATTAGATGAAAACTGGCTCAATAGCAGTAACTGTGAGAGGGATCTTGAAGTCTAGTGGACAATCACTTAAATATGAGCCAGCAGTGTGCAGCAGCAGACAAAAAAACCAATGCTATCCTAGCATTAACAGAAGGATAGAATCAAGATCAAGATCATATAAGTATTAATACCACTTTATAAAGCCTTAGTAAGATCATACTTAGAATACTGCATCCAGTTTTGATCACCACATTATAAAAAAGATGTTGAGACTCTGGAAAGAGACCAAAAAAGAGCAACGAAGGTGATTAGGGGCTGGAAACTAAAACATCTGAAGAACAGTTGCAGGAATTGGGTATGGCTAGTCTAGAGCAGGTCGGCAACCTTAAACACTCAAAGAGCCACTTGGACCCATTTCCCAGAGAAAAGCAAACACGGGAGCTGTAAAAGTTGCACGCGCACGGGAGGGGGGAGAGCTTGATTAAAGAGTTTAATTAAAAAGAAATAGAGGCTGCTGTGCATGAGTTCTCTCTCTCTCTCTCTCTCCCTCCCTCCCCTCCCTCTCTCTCCCCCCCCTTCTCTCCATCTCTCCGATCTTCTGCTCACCTGGCAAGCTGGCTTCACGCTGTCCTCCGACAAGCTGACACACATTCTTATTGGTCTGGCTCTCTCCTGCCCTTGGTCTGCTAGTCCTCTTCCCCCACTCAGTGTGAGTGTGTGTGTGTGTGTGTGTGAGAGAGAGAGAGAGAGAGAGAGACAGAGAGAGCTGCTGCTTCCTGCTGAGACGCAGCAAAGGGAGGAGCCCCGCCCAATAAGCTTGTCAGCTTGTCCGAGAACAGTGTGAGGCCACTCTCTTTTTTACACACACAGAGAGAGAGAGAGAGAGAGAGAAAGAGAGAGAGAGAGAGAGAGAGAGAAGGGAAGCGCAAGTGCCTCTCTCTGTCTCTGTCTCTCTCTCTCTGCAAATGGCGGAGGAGGCTGGGAGCCGCAGGAGAAGGCTCAAAGAGCCACATGTGGCTCTGGAGCCGCGGGTTGCCGACCCGTGGTCTAGAGAAAAGAAGGACTAGGGTGACATGATAGCAATGTTCCAATATTTGAGAGGCTGCCACAAAGATGAGGGGATCAAACTATTTTCCAAAGCACCAGAAGGCAAGACAAGAAACAATGGATGGAAACTATTCAAGGAGAGAAGTAACCTAGAATTAAGGAGAAATTTCCTAACAGTGAGAACAATTAACCAGTGGAATGGCTTGCCTTCAGAAGTTGTGGGTGCTCCATCACTTGAAACATTTAAGAAGATACTAGACAGCCACTTGTCTGGAATGGTATAGGTCTCCTGCTTGAGCAGGGGATTGGACTAGAAGACTTCCAATTCCAATTCTGTTATTCTGTAATTCTATGTATTTCATTTTGAGGAGACTGATTCTAGGCTAGTTTTCTCTTCAATCTATTTATCTTCCGGCATATTAGTACTTAGTACTAATTATTCTTGCCCAGAACCAGATTTTTATCTGCTACCAGTAAACCTGAGAATTTTAACAGAGCAATTTTTGTGTGATGAATTTATCCATTGTGAGTGCAACCTGTTTGCAGCAAAGGATAAACAAGGCAGATCATTTGCTGCTGAGTGATTCACCCAGTTCTGTTAATGAAATGACTCATCCAATTAATCGCCTTCTCTTTATTGCCCCATTAACATATGCTGCTTTGGATATAGGAGGTTAACACTGTCCTTAAACATCTAGAGGAAATAATCCATTTTGCAATGATAGCCAATAACCTCCAATAGCAATTTTATGGAATTATGAAATATAGTGTATATATACATGTGAATGTGGTACATCCTGTATGGCCTTATGTGGGAACACACACAACCATGGGCCTCCTGAAGCCCTCCCTTTGACTTTTAATTAACTTTAACGTTGTTTTAATCATCCTTGCCTTTTTAAAATCTTATCTGTCATATACTGGTTTTATCGTTTAATATTTTATTGTATACCGCCCAGAGTCCCTCTGTGAGAGAAATAGTCAGTTTCAAAATTCAATAAATAAATTAAAATATGTGCATCTCTATGTGCTTAAGTTAGAAAAGGATTACTTTTCAAAAGTCCTCAAAAATTTGAAAATATATTCCCCCCCCCTCCATATGTTAGTCTAATTTTCTCTGCAGGCAAGAAATAGGGGAGAGAGAGAGAGAGAAAGATGATATCAAAGACAACTATTTCTGAATGCATCGATACAAATGTCTCCACCAGCCTTGCTTTGCCACAAAAAAGGAAGGCTGGTGCACCTTCTAGCCAGGTCCATTTAGGTAGACTAACATACTGCGTCACCACCCATAAACATTTTTTTAAGGAAACAAAGATTTGGGAGATGAATTAGCAGAAGATGCAGATGTCAGAAAAGATAGCAGCTAATGGGCTGATATTGACAAAGCAAGAAAAAAAAATCTTCACAAGCAATGCCTTTTTGAATTCTCCAACTCTCAAAAGCAAGGTCAAATGAAATGAAAAGTCTATAGGTCAGATGGGAACTGGAAACTAATCCTGACAGAAAGGTGGATAGATTTTAAAAAGAAGTGGCATTCCAAGGAGAAGCGAAAAATATCCAGAGTTATATTTTAAAAAAAGAACAAAGAATCCTTGACAAGTTGTGAGACTTTATTGCACTTTCCAAATAGAAGATTCAAATGTTTTTTCAGCAATACTCAATGTAAAATTAGATCTTATACAATTAGGAAATTACGTTTACGTGACTGTCCCTACTCCAGTGATAAAAAGCTGTTCAATGGAAAGTATGCAAACTGTGTTACCATCCACTGACCAACAATCCAAGAGAGAAACAGTGACATTGTGATATAAATGTTCCCTAGAACAGGGGTCCCCAACTCCCGGTTCATGGACCGGTACCAGGCTGCAGCATGCCAACAACTGGGCCACGTAAACAAGCAAAGCCCCATCCACAGGATGCAGGCAGCACACAAAACCATGCCCCCTCCGGTCTGTGGAAAAACCTCTCTCCACGTAACCGGTCCCTGGTGCCCAAAAGGTTGGGGACCTCTGCCCTAGAAGTATGAACTCCAAAAATTGCCCAGCTCCTATGATAATTGCTGAGATTTCTGAAAGTTGACACCCATACATCTTGAAGTTATCTAAACAGGGAAGGCTGTCTTAGAATATCTGAGACAGAGTCAAGAGGTGGAAATATAATCTCTATAGGCTACATAGACGCTTTAAAATGAGCTTCCCCATTGCGACAGCTCTGTGGATATCCAAGGATAATTTTGAGACCTATATTCTCTATCACTCTGATACTTCCATAAGTATCAGGTATCAGATTCTGGAGAATTTTCTCCCACCAAGAGAAAAGTAAATTACAGCTTGCGGAATGAATATTTACTGTATTTCATATGTTAAATTGAACCATATTCTCTATTATTACTTTTCCATCTCAATGTTGTAAATGAATTAGTCCTGGAAATGTCAAGTTTAAGTCAAAATGCAGAGAGATTTAACTTGTACCCACTTTCAGAGGTCCAATTACTCTGGTTAATTCTTGGTTTAAGGGCTGCACATCTGTCCAGAACTTTGTGGGTATGTGTGAAGACTGAAACTGTAGGAGACATGCCTGAAAGTCTTGTCATTCACATTCTTATTTATACAGGCATCTGTTCAGAAGTTAAATAATTTAGCAACAGTGCCAAAATGTTTTTGAAGCCATTTTGGTGAATACTTATGAGAAAAAGAAGATGGAAATTAAGCAGTGCAAAACAGCACAAATCTATTTCCATCTTAATTACTATAAGTGTTCAGTCCAAAGGGACAGTGAATATCTCAGCAGTTCTAATATAAGCACTATATTAGAACTGAATGGACTTAGAAGTCACCTAGGAAATTTCAGTTAGCTTTTGTATTTTATTACTGTATTTATATTATTTCAACAGTATAAACTATATTGTATATTAGATTATCAATATTGTATTATGATGGTACCAAAGCAGTTATCAAATGTTTTTAATTCTTTCACTATCTTTCAATTGCCTGTTTTCTGTGAACACCATAAATTTGTCCTAAAATGTAACTAATAAACCAGTTCTTCCCAAACTTTTTCCTTCATTCCCAAAACCACTCATCAGAGTCTTTTTAACCCTATGTAGATAAAACACTTTAACTCAATTTAAATGCCCTTGTTGTAATTGGGTAATGGGTTCATGTATCATTACCCGAAGAAAAACACTTTTATCCAATGTTGGATAATTTATACAAGGTCTGGGAAGTACTGCAGTAAACCATTGTAAACAGAAAAGCAAACCATAGTGTGTGTTGCATATAAGATACAAAATGAAAATACCTGCATTTTGTACTGTTTAAGAGCAAAAGTCTGATCCCATCTCACAAAGCTTAATGTATAATAGACTGCAAAAAATCTTATTATACATAGTTCTTTAATTCAAATTTTAAAACATTAAAATGTCAGTTTTCAAATCCTAAGTCCCAAAAGCTAAACATTCTGAAATTATACAGCCTCAGAGAATGGGACAGTTGCAAACAGCTAGGAGAATAAAACAAGTGAATGTTTTCCTTATAATCTGAATGTGGAGAATTGGTTTAAGAATTCTCCATCCAGTTCCACAGCTCCGGTTCTATAATAAGTTATCTGAAGCTTAACTTCTTTCTTTTCTGGCAATGCAATCATAGCAAATGTCACATGCTGAGAAAGTTGCATCCTGTCTGCCTGGGTTTTAATTAAGCTGTCATGTTGAAATAGAAATAAATTCAGGGAAGTGAGCAAGTGCTTTGGTGCAGTTCAGTTTAATTTTTGTTTAGAAGTTAGAACTGAAGCCCCGCCTGCTTGAAATTAACAAGAAGATTCGAGCTCACTGTCAGTTTCAGTGATGAGATACTAACCATACATCTTAATGAGAAAAAATGGAGCAAGAAACCAACCTTTTACCTTTCACGGTATCACTATATGCAGATTCGGTTTTTGCTCATTTGTTAGAATCCTAGTGCAACAGCTTTGGCATCTACTTGGATATAACACAGCTTGCTTGTGAGTTCCAACTTTCAGTGATATTTAGAATTGAGGATTACCCCTGGCATGTACAAATGCTAAGGTATTTTTAGATTTTAGTTGTATGCTGAAGGCCATACAGTATGGTCTTTCTAACACTTGCAATATGGTTTTTGTAGTACTATTGCACTGTTCTGACATAGGTTTTCTTGTATTTTAGATATGCCTTTTTCAGATGTATTGTTAATGATTTGGCATAAGCCTTAGCCTTCAAGAAAAGTCTCCCTTTTAGAAACCAGGACTGGCAGAAAAGCATTAAATTACATTATAGATAAAAGTTTCATTTTCAGCTGTTCTCAAACCTCCATGAACAAAGCAAGTATTCAAGCCCAACCTTGGAAAACTCTTGAGACTGTATCTTACCCATTTTGACATTTTTCCTTTGCAAATGTTTCTTTTGCTTTTATTCAGAATGCAATGCTCTTTTTAATCCCAAATGCTCACATATTATTGGATATTTTAATTCTTATGATGTACTGAACAGATGACTTCTTCTTACCCAATCAAAACAATAATAATAATAACAACAACAATAACAATAACAATAACAACAACAATAATAATAATAATAATAATAACAATAACAACAACAACAACAATAAAGTTGGAAGGAACCTTGGAGGTCATCTAGTCCAACCTCCTGCTCAGGCAGGAAACCCTATACCATTTCAGACAAATGGCTGTCCAGTCTCTTCTTAAAAACTTCCAGTGTTGGAGCATTCACCACTTCTGGAGGCAGGTTGTTCCACTGGTTAATTGTTCTAACTGTCAGGAAGTTTCTCCTTAGTTCTAGGTTGCTTCTCTCCTTGATTAGTTTCCATCCATTGCTTCTTGTCCTGCCTTCAAGCGCTTTGGAAAATAGCTTCACTCCCTCTTCTTTGTGGCAGCCCCTGAGATATTGGAACACTGCTATCATGGTAACAATATTCCTGCTTGCTCTGTCACCTGTCAAGATGGCTCTGTTTCTTTGGGCAATCCAATTTACTATTCTTGATCTTAGAACTGGTGTTATGGTTAGTCCAAATCAGAGCCCAGTTTCAAAATGAGACATGTCATCAGACAGCCCTTCAAGGAGAGAGAGGACTTCCCTTTTCGAAGGAAGATCATGACGACTCCACTTCACTTATTATTATAAATATGTGAGCTTTTTGTTCCAAATCTGGATATCAAGGTAAATATCCATATTTATGCAAACCAGTGTAATGCATGTGGGGAAAAGAAAAGTCAATCAGAAATGTGTTCTGAATAGGACTTGAAGATAAAAAGATGGGGCAGGTAGATCTTTAGGGCCTTTCCCATTACAATTTGTTCTTTTTTATTCTATTTTTTTCCTTTTTTTTTCTTGGTAGCTGACGCAAAATCTATTTTCTTACTGAATATCTGCACTTTTTTGTTTACATGACCAATATGGGACCAAATTAATAAAGCATTATGTGTGATATAATGTGCTTTCTTGCCATTGTGGTAACTAACACAACACTATAAAAAACTTTCTAATAACTGAAAACATTTATTTTGTCATTCTGTGCATATTACTTTGCACAGGATTTACTTCATGAAGCCTAGGAACGGGAAGCCTATGGCCTGTGGCCCCCAACACATTTCCATACCCACTACTATTAAAAAAAATCCTCTGCACCACAGTCCCACTTTGTGGAGGATAATAGTACTATTATTATAATAGTACTTCTTTGATAATAGTACTATTTCAGGTTTATTTTAATAGAATTGTTTTAATTGCCCCATCTTTTACATCTCTCAACAGTCAGGGGAGAAAAAGTACTGCTTTTGGATACCAAAATTTGCTTCCTCCTGAAGTATGCAATTATTAACCAAATTGATTAGGGGATAATAAGTATTTCAATGGATTGAGCATTCTTAATTTCAGTGTATTCCAATTAACATTTGCCCATATAGAAGCTTTTTCATTCTCTGACTAGACTTAATGGGAAGGGAAAGCAATCAGTTTTGCTATATCCCTGCTACTTTACTATATTTGATATTAGTTTACATAAGCTCTATTTATTTTTCTATCAAAATTATGTTTTGTATTATGGACATTGATTCTCCTATTTTTAGAAGGACAACAGAAGCAGAAGCCTGAGCTCCACTTGCAGAACAAAAATAATTAAATCTAAGACGATAAAAAGATGCTTTATGTCTGCCTTCAAATCAATCTTGACTTCTGGTGACTACTTGTAGACTATGAAGTTTTCTTGGCAACATGTTTGGAACTGGTTTGTCATTTTCTTTTTCTTAAGGCTGAGAGGGAGTGGACAGATCTAAAGCCACCAGCTGGCTTTCATGCCTAGTCAGAACTAAAACTCACAGTCTCTCTGTTTCTAGCCCCGTGTCTTTAATCATTACATCAAATTGGTTCTCAAAATGAAACACAAGATGTCAGATTTCATTTTGGATAGGACCATATCTGAATTACTCCATGATACTTTTTCAAAAATCTTCCTGCAAGTAGAAAACCAATATAAAAGAAACAAGCAATTCAGAAAGTGAGGATCCTGCATACAAAAGTGATACTATCATTACAAGAAACGAGGTGGTTATTTTAGGCAATACAGGCTGGTAGATAGGAAAGATGTGAGCTGTATACACAGGCTACCCAGTACAGGTTATGTTAGGGTATGAACCTGAGAAGCAGCATATGTTGTTTCATTGGCAAGCTGAAATAAAATTCAATGGCAAACCAGTCCAACTATAGTCTATTGAAAAGATAGAAATGTTATTTTATTCTTATCCTTAACAGAATAGCTTGCCTTTGACCTTGTTATGTATAGGAACCATACCAATAATTAAATCCAAATCTTCTAGTCCAGAAGTCAATCTCCTTTTGCTGCTGACTGTATGGAGCAAATTTCTTGGATTGCTTAAGAAGATTTTATTCTTCTATATGAGCATTTATGCTCAATAAATGAGGGTGAGAAAAATAATGTTAGTCCCTCTGGGTAGACTAGATTAGGAAATCAACTCCATATGAAGGCCAAAATTACTTTTATTAAGATTGGTTATAATAATAGAATTTTGAAAAATCTGATTGTGCTGTACCTCCTCCTCTCTCTAATATTTCAGCAAGTTAGAGAGGTGTTTACCTGATCTGCTTTCAAATATTGTCACTCTATCTAGACTAAATAAAAATACCAGCCCTTTATGCCTAGGCAACAGTTTTTGCCTTCATTTGTGGGGAAAAAAATAATATTTAGAATTTATTGGACTTCATGACATATGTACCGAAAAGGACTGTCAAAAAATGGTAATTTGTTGGAAGATAAAGGTAATGCTTTTCTATATAGTCAAATAAATAAAGTGTAAATAAATACACTTTACCCTTGAGATAGTGAAGGAAAAATAACATTTCCTTTCAGCTCCAGCCAGTATGAACCGAGAGTTTAGGGAATGGTCTTTTCCTTGGCATATTCCCCATCTTCTCTATAGGAGTGTTATTTTTTCCCCCGTTCGCTTTAGATCCCAGAAATGCTTTGGTGATTCTGGTCTGTTTCCAGTTTCTCTTCTAATTGGTTGTTGATTTTCTTCTTCCAAGTCTGAGATCTTCTGGAGCATAATAAGTAATAGAAGTATTGCCAAAAGCTAAAAACTGCAGTTCTCTGCCCTCACCGCAGCCAATAAAAGAAAACAAACAAAGATCTATTTCAACAAACATAGGATGAAAAGAACTGCCACCAAGATGGGATAAATGGACCAATCTGTTATTTATCTGTGTCCATTCTGCACATATTTATTCATACAGGTATTCCATTTTATAACCTGATCTACATAGAAACATTTAAATGTGGTTTCAAATATGATTGCTTATAAAATGTACACCTTGATTATTTTATCTTAAAATGCATATTTTAAAATTCAACTGTACTTGGAACTGAATTGCAAATATTCATAGAAGTGTAAAATACAACGGATAATTATATTTTGATTTGCACATTTGTCAGAGATCCAGTCGGGTCAATTCACCCAGGAACATTCAAAGATCAAATTCTTTCATCGTTCCTAGCCCTGAGGAAGATAACCTGACCAGAAATCAAATCCTTCTTTTTCTTGTAATCCCAATTTAGAAGAAATATAATACAAATTCATCTTGGCTGTCTTGTCTTCATTTTCCTTTCTTTAGTGACAAAAGCCATGGACTGCGAATGGAGTGAGATTTAAGCAAATTCATTCCAAATTATTGTTCTACAGATTTCCTTTTGCATTTCCAACTATTGTGCTACATTATGATACTAGACAATGCCCCCAAATAGCTAATATTGTTTTATAGTTGTTTATCTGATTTCTGAGGTTATTTCATTAAAGAGTTGTACATCTGCAGCCTATCTTTCTTTGCTGCAAAAAGCTGGTTCACTGAAGGGATGAAGAATTCTGTACATTTTTATGGCCACACACTCAGAGAGTTGTGCCAACTATATGTTTGTAGGGTAACAGGGCAAGACATTCTTTGCAGTCTGCTCTTAACAGTGCTCATCTTCTCATCACCACCACTATAACTCCTGTTCATCTAGTTACCCCTCTCTCCAGCCTACAGTTTTCTAGAGAGAGAGGACAAAGCGTGGAGGAATCCGAACTTGTCTGATTATCTCAGTTCTCATTCAAAAATGAAAAGTGAACAAGCTGCAAAAGGCAGAAGACAACTTCCTAAAAATACCAACTGCTAACAGTCCAAGCAAAGGGGAATCTTTGTATGTACCTGAATACTTCTTATACTATTTTTGCTGGCACTATGAATCTAGCAGCTGGCAAAGGAGTTGGCAAAGGATTATTTGCAAATCCAATGCATCTGGAACAATGTTTATATGCTCTACAGTTTTTCATGCTTGATTTCAGTTAAGTTTCCTGTTAGGAATCTGAATGCTACAATTATGCCTAGACCTCTCAGTAGATGCAAAGCATCCAAATCAAATTTCACATTCACAATGAAGTTGTTATAAAGATACCCAGTAAGAAAGTAAGGAAAGGAGAACACCACCTGCCCATCTCCCACCTCCCACCAAAATGCTGTGACTGCCTCCCATTTTTTTTCTCACATTCCTCCTATATATCAAATTTATATGATGAAACAAGACTTACCAGAATACCAATAACATATTAATACACTATAGGAGACAAAAATTGATTAAAATAATTTTTGTCCACAACTCCTCCTATTAAAAACATACCAGCAGACACTAACTTGAGGACAAAAGTCCTCCCAGACACCCACTTCCATTAGAAGTACTAATTAAACTATGATCAGGTTCAAAATGAACCTTCATGAAAGAGTTTGCATCATTAGTCCAGAAAGAGATTATGCTCAGGATATTTCATTGTCTTTGCCAAACGCTCTAGGATTTGACTAATGAGGCGATGATGAGCGAGCAGAGGAATGGGAAAGGTGATATGCAGAATGCTCATTATTAACAGGCTATTGGAAAAAAGAAAGGGACAGCCAAAATCTGAGTGAATATTGTTCCTTGCCTAGAAGAGTGACAACCTACTCACCCCTGAAATTCCTGTATAGATTAATGTGCCTATCTAATAAAATGAAATTCAACGGTGAGAAAAGTAAAGTTCTACATTTAGGCAAGAAAAATCAAATGCATGGGATCTTGGAATCCCAGTGGACAATCACTTAAATATGAGACAGCAGTGTGCTGCAGTTGTCAAAAAAGCCAACACAATCTTAGACTGCATTAACAGATGTATAGAATCAAGATCATGCAAAGTGTTAATACCACTTTATAAGGTCTTGGTAAGACCACACTTGTAATATTACATCCAGTTTTGGTCGCCATGATATAAAAGAGATATTGAGACTCTATAGAGTGCAGAGAAGAGTAAAAAAGATGATTAGAGGACTGGAGGCTAAAACATGAAGAATGGTTGCAGGAATTGGGTATGTCTAGTTTAATGAAAAAAAGGACTGGGATGATCTGATAACAGTATTCCAATATCTAAGGGGCTGCAGAAAGAAGAGGGGGTCAACTTATTCTCCAAAGCATCTGAAGGCAGAACAAGAAGCGATTGATGGAAATTAATCAAGGAGAGAACCAACCTAGAACTAAGGAGAAATTTCCTGACTTGCCTCCAGAAATTGTGGGTGCTCCAATACTGGCAGTTTTTAAGAAGAGATTGGACACCATTTGTCTGAAATGGACTAAAAGACCTCCAAGGTCCCTTCCAACTCTGTTATTCTGTTATGTTCATTAAATTGCAGCCTGTGTTGGACTAAAAAGGTAAAAGTTTCCTTGCCCAATTGTGTTCAACTCTACGGCATGGTGCCCATCTCTGTTTCTTTGCCAAGGGAGCCAGCATTATCTGAAGATATTTTCCATGGTCATATGGCCAGCATGGCTATATGCCAAAAGTGCATGGAATCTGTTATCTTTCCACTGAAGTAGTACCTATTCATCTACTTGCTTTTGCATGCTTTCAAACTGCTAGGTGGGCAGAAGCTGGGGCAGGAATGGAAGTTCACGCCATTGCGCAGTGCGCAAGTCTTTAACCTGGGCTGTCAGCTTTTCAGCTGACAATCATGTCTTTAACTGCTGAACCAACCTGCCCCTATCTGTGTAGGACTACAATGTCTATAATCCCTAGCTAGACTCTGGAAGATCTGGGGAAGTCTTGATTAAGGTAGAGAAGCCTTCCTGGACATTCCAAAGCACTCTTCCAAATTAAAATTCAGTTCTTGGTGTCCAGTGGGTATGGTGCTGGCATAGAAACCAAAATATCAGTCCTCCTTTGGGTATAAAAGCCATCTGGATGGTTTTGAATCATTTACTCTTTCTCAGATCAGCCCCTCCTCCAAGGGAAAATAAGAGTTGGAGCATTATGTATGCTGCCTTGAATTATTCAAAATAATGGTGGGATATAAATCTAATTATAAATAATAAAAAAAATAGAAGACACCTGTGATTCAATATCTTAGTATTTCCTTCTTTATAAATTGCTCCAAAAAATGGAAGGGGGAACTCTGTTTTTTATCAGAGTATCATCATTTGGATCTTTTAATCTTTACCTCCTATGCTTTTTCTGAAATCTAATCTGCACCCTGCCCATAGCTGCTATCAAAATCAAGCCTGGCTTTTCAGATGAACATCAAAAAAATTCAGACCATGGAAAAATAGGTAAGATTTCTCTCCTCCAGGTTTGTTGTTCCAAATGAAATAAAAAAACAAATTATTCTTAAACATCTTCCTTCCCCACTCTGACCCAGCAAATAGTGTTTAGAGAATCTCTCTCCCTCTCTCTAATGGCAGAATCAGCCCTATTACTTCCAAGTGAGGTAGGAACTCATCTAATTGAGTATTCCTCCAGGCAAAAGAATTCCCTGCACCAACAAATCTTATACCACAAAAAGAAGGATTTTTCCAACATAGCCTTTTATCTAACATACCAAATTACAAGATATTATTTGGGATTTAGGAGTATTCAGTCAAGCAAATTCCAACCTGCAATTTCAAACAAATGATCTCGAATCCAGTGGGCAGAAATTAATTGAGTGGCAGATTCCAAAACAAGATATTTTATTTCAGAACAAATTATCCTAGATCATTAAAGCCACATAAAAATTCAGAATTGGGTAGTGGGGAGGCAAATGACAGTACACAATTTATTTTTCAAGATTACAAAAGATGCTCTGACAAGTTTAGCTACAATCGCTGCCAAGTAGCTCGTACAGTTAAGTCAGTTTAGCAAACTTCAATTAGGAAGATCAGTTGTGCAATCTAAAGAAAGGAAACATATCTATGGGTTCTTATTAAGTTATATTATTATGTGATTATAAGAATAAGAAAGATTCTGGAATATGTTGCCAATATCCGATTTAAATTGCCCACAGTTCTTATTTCTTATTAACTCTTCGTGTGAGGCAAAAGAAACAAAGATAATTCCAAGAAACTCTTATCCTTTTGCTACTTCACTGGATCATACAGTACTGCTCTTCTGGAGATGGATTTCACTCAGATAAGCTACGGTTAGGGATTTGAAGCCAAATAAAGAAAATGCCATACTGCACTGTACTTCTATACTTTAGGCGTTTCCTTAAAGTAGAGGTTCTCAGACTTCAAGTTGTGGCATCTAGTAGGGTCACAAGCAAATCTGAAGAGAACCGTGAAGTATATTATTAGTCTGTGGGAGTGGAGAGCGGAAGTCAAGCAAGTTGCAGATAGACAGGCAAGCGTGCTGCCAAGCTGGCCACAAGTCCAGCAGCAGGAACTGGGCTTGGAAGTAAGCTTTGGGAGTCTATGAGCAAGATGGAGGATAACAAGGCAAAAAATCCCTAAATATGGTCTTCAAGATGAGAATATTGGCATCACCAGATGATTTGTCAGGCTGCTACTTCTTCCTGATCTTTGAGACTCTGGGTATACTATTCTCTTCCCCAAAATTATATCACTGTGAGAATCCATTCTCCCTCTGCCTAGGAAACTTGTTCAGTTTCCTCTCCCTCTGACGCTCAGCATTACAAAAAAAATAGCAGCATAAAGTTTGAAAAACCATACTTTAAAGTCTTACTAGACCCATTGACCTGATAGAACAAGAGACATGGAGCAAGGAAGATTGTACTTTTCTTCACGAAATGAGACTTCCATTCTAGTTTTTCTCTGTCAATGAATGCAAATACTGGGTTCAGTAATAGGATGAGGCTGTTATCGACAAGCACTTGCTGCATCTTTCAATAGTATTTAAGTAGTTACTATTAATATCAGAATACAGACATCATGGGATACTTTATTGGAGGAATATTGGAGTCAATACAAAATGGCAGATTTCCCAATTTGGTACACTTAAGAGGTATAGTATATATCGTTCAAAATTATTATAAGTAATCATACTGTTTTTGTAAGTTTTAACTTACCATACTAATATATTTTCATGACATGTTATAGCATTAGGAGCAATTGACTACAAATAAGTCCTCGATTTACAACTGGCTGCTTAACAACAACAAATGTCCATTATGATAGACCCCCTCAAAAGCTATTTATGACTCATTTTTGAAGTTCCAGTGGCTTTACCAAGGCCATGTGATCACATTTTAAATACATGTTGTAATATTTGTATGTAAAAGTTATACTGATTCTATATGATACAAATAAAATGTAGTAACTCTTGTAATAAGTCTGTATTTAAATACTATCTCATGTCCAACTTTGGAGCTTCGTTTTGAGAGATGAGTAAAGAACAGCTGGGATATATGCCAAAAATGTACACTCGTAGCAGAGTCATCCAAAACATGAAGATTATCCCAGCTGCCCTGCTAAAGCAAGCAATCACCTATATCAAACATCAGTGATATAGGAAGATACTGGAGGCAGATTATCAATTTAGTGACAATGGCAATGGCATCATTTCACACTGAGCAAGACAGACAATATAAAGTGATTGATGATATAATGTCAGATAATGGGCTCCTTTGATTGGATGGCACTCTAATATAGCAGAAAGAGATTGATGACTTTTATGGTCAAGTTCAATCAGAAATCGACAGAGATGCAAGCAAAATGTGCACTTTTTGGTTGGAGACTGGAAAGCTGGAAACAATAAGAAAATATAGTTGGCTAGGAAACTAAAGGAATCAAGAGGACAATTATTAGTTTGTACAATCTAATGGCTAGTAACAATCTTCAGACATGCAAATCAGTGCCTATGTATATTCCTTCTCTCTTCTTCCATGTCCTATTTCAAAACAGTTTAACAGCTAGAACATGTTAATCTCCTCAAGTTAATTTTTCCCCCAGCTAACTACATCCAAATCTTATATGAAGCAAATAGGCAATGTATTTTGTGAATTTTGCAGGGGAAATGTGATAAGTGATAAGTAGAAGAAAGGGAAAAGGGTATTTTAAAATGAATTCTAAAAGTAATTAATAGAAAAAGAATAATCATTGGGTTACACAGAATCAAAATATGTCTGTCATAAGAGCGAAGGCAGATATTTGTAATCACACTTCATATATATGTGTGTGTGTGTGTGTGTGTGAAAATAGAATAAGCACAGAAAAGAAAAAAAAGTGAAAAATATAATTAAAAAAATATAATAAAGAAAAAGAAAAGAAATATATAAAGAAGTGACTTTCCAACCTCATCTCAAGTACAAATAATTTAATAAGCTTGATTGGGCTATGGTTTACTTGATTGTTGGTCAAGTAACTGGTGGAGAGGTGCAATCCTAGTTGACCATCCTAGACCAAGCCAAGTCCAAAACCACTAGGGAATTTCTAGAAGCCTGGCACTCTGACAAATTAGCCATCAATAGACTCATAGACATAAACAATATCTAAAGACATAAAGGCAGAATATCAGCAAATGGCCTGAGCCTATAAAGATGAAGTGAGGAAAGCTAAGGCTCAAAATGAACTAAGACTTGCGACAAAAGTACAAAATAACAAAAAAGCTTCTTTCAGCATGTAAAAAACAAGAAAAAAGTTAAGGAAATGATTGGTCCATTAGTGGGAGAAAGTGGTAAGAAGGTGACAAGCAACAGGGAGAAAGCAGAACTACTCAACTCGTTTTTTGCATCCATCTTTACACAAAGAGAAAAAATAGTCCAACCTATCAAAAACAGTACTGTAAAAAACAGATTAGAAACACAAGTTAAGATAGGCAAGAAAATGGTAAATGAGCACCTGTCCACCCTAGACGAGTTCAAATCACCAGGACCAGATGGATTACATCCCAAGGTTCTGAAGGAACTGGCAGATGTGATCTCAGAACCACTGAACTATATCTTTCAAAGATCCTGGAGCACTGGGAAACTACCAGAGGACTGGAAAAGAGCTGATGTAGTTCCCATCTTCAAAAAAGGAAAAAAATGGATCCAAGAAATTACAAACCTATCAGCCTGATCTCAATACCTGGGAAGATCTTGAAAAAGATAATCAAGCAATGAATCAGCGAAACACCTAGAGGCAAACAAAGTCATTACTAAAAGCCAACATGGGTTTGTCAAAAACAGATCATGCCAGACAAATCTTATTGCATTCTTTGACCAGGTAGCAAAATTAGTGGACCAGAGGAACGCTGTTGATATAATTTACTTGGGACTTCAGTAAGGCATTTGATAAAGTAGACCACAATCTTACTACTTGAAAGGATAGAAAAATGTGGGTTAGACAGCATCACCACCAGATGGATTTGTAGCTAGCTGTACTCAGCGTGTGGTCCTCAATGGAACTTCATCTACATGGAGGGAAGTGTGTAGTGGGGTGCCCCGGGACTCTGTTCTGGGCCCAGTGCTCTTCAACATCTTCATCAATGATTTGGATGAGGGGATAGATGGGGAACTCATCAAATTTGCAGACGACACCAAGCTGGCAGGAATAGCCAACACTCCACTTAAGATAGGCTTAAGGTACAGAAGAATGTTGACAGACTTGAACACTGGGCGCTATCCAACAAAATGAAATTCAATGGTGAAAAAATTAAGGTTCTACATTTAGGCAAGAAAAACCAAATGTACAGGTACAGTATAGGGGGTACCTTGCTCAATAGTAGTAATTGTGAGAGGGATCTCGGAGTCCTAGTGGACAATCACTTAAATATGAGCCAGCAGTGTGCTGCAGCTGCCAAGAAAGCCAACACAGTGCTAGGCTGCATTAACAGAGGGATAGAATCAAGATCACGTGAAGTGTTAATACCACTTTACAATGCCTTGGTAAGGTCACACTTGGAATACTGTATCCAGTTTTGGTCACCACGATGTAAAAAAGATGTTGAGACTCTAGAAAGAGTACAGAGAAGAGCAACAAAGATGATTAGGGGACTGGAGGCTAAAACATACTAGGAACGGTTGCTGGAATTGGGTATGTCTAGTCTAATGAAGAAAAGGATGAGGGGTGACACATGATAGTAGTGTTCAATATCTCAGGGGTTGCCACAGAGAAGAGGGAGTCAAGCTATTTTCCAAAGCACCTGAAGGCAGGACAAGAAGCAACGGATGGAAACTAATCAAAGAGAGAAGCAGCCTAGAACTAAGGAGAAATTTCCTGATAGTCAGAACAATTAATCAGTGGAACAACTTGCCTCCAAAGCTGTGAATACTCCAAAACTGGAAGTTTTTAAGAAGAGACTGAAAAACCATTTGTCTGAAATGGTATAGGGTTTCCTGCCTGAGCAGGGGGTTGGACTAGATGACCTCCAAGGTCCTTTCCAACTTTAGTATTATTTTGTAGACTATGGAAAAGTGACAATCAACAAACCAAAAAGGGAACAAAAAGACTTAAGCACCTCTTCACCAGCAATCAGCACCTAGATTAGCATAGATTAACTCCGAGATTAACATCAGACCAACAATCAAGAAATTGCCAAACAAGCTAACAGTAAACAGTCCAACCAAAGAATCTCTAAGACCACCCCCACCAACTCTCACAGGGTAAGCCATTAGAATATAAACTGAGAGCAAACCCCATTCCTTACTACTACTGATGATGTTACCTACCCTAGTTTGGGTAATGAAATGTCTGCAAGAAAACAACCAAGCTCAGAGAGCACCAAGGATCCTCATTTCAACCCTGCTCTTCAAATATCCTCCTTTAAAATTAATTTTTGGGTCCATCACTCAAAAATATTCTTCAGTATGTCCAATGTTAAAATATTTTGCTTCATTCTGTATCATAAATTGTGTCTAAGTGTTCTTTTCCTTTAACTATAATTTTTAGTACCTTCTAGTTCCCTGTAGCGTCTAATTTTTAAAATTTTATGTTATTATATTTTTTTAAAATCAAAATATGTATTTTTCCACAGGAATAATTATTTATAATTAATTCCAAAATCTTTTTTCAAATTTGTTAGAGTTAGACCCTAGTCTGATTGTAAAATCAAAGTTTTAATTATTCTTTTGATATTTATTTATTTTTTTAAAAAAATTCTAAAACTTATAGATGTAGTCAACAACTCACATCCAGCCACTTAGCAAAATGACTTAAACCTTGGGTTCCAAGTTCTGGAATCCACATAACCCTCCGCAGTTATGTGACTGAACTTTGGGCAGTCAGTAACAGGGCATCATTTACAGCCGTTTGCACATCCTGTGATCGTGTGACTGTGTTTTATGATGGTTTTCCTGAAAACTAGCACTTACTTTCAGTTTTTGGTGAAACCATACCTTTAGGGAACCATTGGTTTGCTTAATGACTACAGTATTCACTTAACATCTGAGGATTCACTTACAACCCTGATGATTCACTTAATGAGTGTGCCACAAAAAAGCAGCCACATGACCAACCCATTTTACAACCATTGCAAGATACAAGATCACAATGGGAAGGCTCCATTATACTCACACATCAAAGATTACATTTAAAACTTCTTTCACCAAAGATTGATCTGTTGATCCAAAGGTTCCTAATACCTGAAAAGCAGTTAATAAGCAATTGCTGAGAGTGACTAAAAAAGGAAGTCTGCAAACTTATCCTTTGAAAAATGCCCAGTCTAGTTTGAGCAAAATGTTACCTCCTGGGGCTCTAAACTCACTGGAGATTTCTATCTTGCAGTACTTATGGGTGATCTCTCCTTGTCCAGAGAGAAATTATTAAAGAACCAATCTACTTGCCAGCTCCTCATTCCTCCTCAGTCATCAGATCTGGGTTTTGGAGCTGTCCTTCAGCATTTCTTCCTGGGAAATCCTATGATCAGCCTGAAGTGGATCTGCACTTACCCTTTCTGGATAAACATAAAAATGTGAAAGTATTGGCTGGATAACCTTTATAATAATTAATGAGGCCACTTCCTCAACCTTAAAAGAAAATTTAAAATTTTCCCAGTTTCATGCCCTCTAGATACTTTGGGTTACAGTCACCTGCATTGGCCATTGATCATTCAAGCAATAAGAGGATAACCCACATATCTTGAGGGCACAGATGTGGGAAACCTGCTTTTAATCTAACATAGATACAAGCAATTTTACCCACTAGCATTTATGGCATGTTCTAGAGTTATCCAACCATTATTGTGTCCAAAAATAGTAATGAAACAGCCTTTATATTACTTCAACTAAACTGGATGAAGCTACAAATACATTCTAAGGCACTATAAAGGAAATAGTTTCACATAATCAGAGATTGGCCTTTGTTGTTATTACTGTTCAATCATTGCAATCCCTCTATGACCCCAAAGACAGCATTTTGACACGACTGTCAATAACTATTTCTTTGATTTCTTACAAGGTCATGCTTGTGTTATCAGTGATGATATCTAGCCATCTTAGAAATGATCTGCATACATGTTTATGAGATGAAACATGTAATTTCTGCAAGCATTAAATTATGCTTGATTTGCAGCTTGATATTTAGCATAGCAGTAATAAGGCAGAGACTGGCCCAAGCACACTTATATCTACAGGAGGAAAACTAATGTTTATTCTCAGAGGGAGAGGTATCCATCTTCATCCTATGATAGATAAGTACCATCAGGAAAATATTAAACATACATTCCTATAACTTCACTGAGGAAATCATTCTCTCAATGGAACTTTAGATTTAAATATATGGCCTTGAGGGCAACAGAAAATGTTCTGTTTGCACTTATATCTAGGGCACATCCAGGCAGTAATTTAAAGTGATTTCTTCTACTCCATGAAGCAGCACAAAAATATGTCAGCATAATTTGCTCAGTCCTCATAGTCAGTCCCTATTTTGCCATAGCAATGAGGCTGGCAAATAGTGCTGTTTCAACAGTTACTGCAGGGCAGGATAGAGTAAAGCAACTGGTGAATGTCCAGTCAAAAAGAAAATCATCCACCAATCACACTCCTTAATGTGATATGGGGATGATGGAGGGAAAGAGGAGTCTTGATAGACAAACTGTTCTGTGGAGTAGGGTTGAGTTCCATCTCAATGTAGAGGTCAGAGGAAATGGCTTTGAGGGCCCAAACCTAGACAAAAATCAGATAAAAGAGCACTGAGTCAGTGCAGGAATGTAACTCAGGTAAATGTCTCAGACAAGACCATCCCTCCCTTGTTCTCACCAAGATAAGTGGAAACAGGAAGCATTTAGTTTTGCAAGATTCTATTACTATTACAGTAAAAGTAGCCTACTGTCAATTGACTTATGTCATTGGATTCCTAATCTGATTTATCATACTTTAGCCCCCATTGTCCCCATAGATCATACACTATTCAAATCAAATCTTTGACCAGCATGAGGTGGTGTACAGTCATTAAAAAAGCACATAGCACATCAGAGTAAAAATAAAAATCTAAAAATATTTATGAAAAGCCAGAAGATATAAAAGCTATATGAGTTAAAAATAGAAAGTATTTATAAGAACAAGAATATACAAGAAGGGGTAGGAGTATTAGCTGGAACATCACTAAATGAGGAGCATCCTGGTGGATGCAAAATAGTACTTTGTTACCCCTGTTAACAGCAAAATCAATCAGGCCAGTAAAAAATTTGGATGTTAAATGAAGTGCATTACAGCAGAAACAAAGAAGCAGTACTGACATTGCAGATGACAAAAATGACTGCAACTTTCTCCTCTTTCTCTCTAACAATAAATATGATGGAAAACGTGGACACAACTGTAATTTCTTCATACTGTGATCATGATTTCTTGCTCCAAGCAATTTCCCTTTCTTGCATTTTTCTTTGAAATAATAGGAGTTGTTGTTCCAGCATAACTGACAAGTATCAAGTTGTGAAAAGTTAGCACATGCCCTCATAAACTGCACTTGCTCATGTTTCTCTTTTGTTATTAGCAGCTATCTCCTTTCTTCTTTTTATTCTCTCCTCCTCTGTGGAAATATACTTATATACTCTTCTGAAACAGCAGTCTCACCTTTTGTTTATAATAAAATATTGTAATCACTATATTTATGTACTATATACTAAACAGAGACTAGATTTACCTCCACTACATACAACCTAAGATCTGAGAGATGCCAAAATAGCCTTCCCTTATGTGAAACATTCTGGGATACCACCGGTATCATTAGAATTCCATTATAAGTTTGGTTAGGTTGATGGAACTTTTGTTCCAATGACAACTAGAGAGCATGAAGTTGGGAAGGCAAGATAAGATGCTCTCAAGTCTCTCAAACCATGTGATGCTTGATTCTAAGCATTAACCAAGTCTGAAATGGCAGATCAAGCATTATTATGATTCATATCAAATTATACATATCTGGAAGTTTAAAATGATTGCACATGGTGGCTCAGTGGTTAGAATGCAGATTACAGGCTAACTCTGCCTACTGCCAGGAGTTCGATCCTGACCGGCTCAAGGAAGACTCAGCCTTCCATCCTTCTGAGGTCAGTAAAATGAGGGCCCAGATTGTTGGGAGCAATATGTTGATATTTGTAAACCACTCAGAGAATGCTGTAGAATACTATGAAGCAGTATATAAGTCTAAGTGCTATTGCTATGTATCACAGAACTGTACTGCAAGGAAAAAAGGGATGGAAAACAAGAGAAACAGAAAAAAAAACATATTCCCATAGGGCTTAAAAGATGGATTTTCTGGTAAAAATGACACATTTAGCCTAATTTCTATATCTGCATTTTATTTCTGCATTTACTGTAATTATTTTTGCTTTCTTTTCAATTTTTCTAGGGATTAAAAGTTGTTGTGAAGTCTTTCAAAAGGAAAGAGAGGCTCTTGATAGGAATGGATTTGCCTACAGTCACACCGATTGGTGAAAGTGTAAAAGAATTCAACTGTCTCATGTTTATTCAGGGCCTTGTTAAATTGCTACTCAATTTTCCTTAGTAATATTTAAGACGCCTTTAGATCATTGATACTTCTATCTCTCAACATTTAAATATTTTTAAAGGTCATTTTTATTTCTCTGTCTTATTCCTGAAGTATTCTCCATCCTTCCCTGTCTCCATTATTTGATCCAGGGTGAAAAATAAATCTGGGATAAGGAGATAAACATCTTTATTCATTCCTGCCACATTGCTAAATATATGTCAGAAGCAAATACATAATAGTGCTTTCAGCACAAGGATGCTTAAACATTTATGCTTGTAGACGTATATCCAAATCAGATCTTTTTATATGCATATATATATATATATATATGTAGGTCTTTGGTAATTCGGGTTTTCTCTTTGAGTTAGAAAATCAAGGAGTATATGAAATCCCATGCACCGCCTGCCCCACCACATACATCGGACAAACCAACAGAAGAATAAGTGCACGCATTGAAGAACACAAGAACTCAGTCAGAAAAGAGGAACCAACTTCTTCCCTGGTCCAACACCTTAAAGCCACAGGACATAAAATTGACTTTAAAAATACCAGAACTATCGCCAAAACTGAACACTTTAACAACAGAATAATCAGAGAAGCCATCGAGATAGAAAAACGGCCACACAGCATGAATAAACGAGATGATACCTCCCGCCTACCAGCCATTTGGAAACCCACCCTTATTGACAAACGAGTCCCTAACACAAAGAATGACACTAGACCCACACTCACAAAAACCACACAGGATGTCACCACCACACATCCACACAAAAAGCAAACCCAAACCCACACCGATGATGAGGCATGACCACAAACCAGAAAACAGACCACAGCTGCATCATTAGCCATTTCAAACCCCTCCAATCCATACATGAAGCAAACTGACACCCACCTTGATGATATGGCACGACCACGAACGCGAAGCCAAACAACAGCAATGCAGCTCTCCATCTCAAATCCTGCTGCAACTCAGACTAATCCGAGCACAACAGAGCCCCCACCCAAACAGAACACACCCCCATCCAATCAGAGCACAGCCGGCCCCCCATCCAATCAGAGCACAGCCAAGCCCCTAACCAATCAGAACACACCTCCACCCAATCAGAACACAGCCAAGCTCCCACCCAATCAGTTCATACCCCCACCGGCAGTTAAAAGGATATATATATATATCTTTCATATATACATTGATAGTCCAGTCATCTTTTCTTTTGATTACCTTGTTGGTATATGAACTTGCATGTTGAAAAATCTGAACAAAATATTGCTTAGGTTTCAAAAAGAGCTAGAGAATAGCTGGAGCTTTTCAAAATAGTTTGGCTGTCGCATCTCAGACGCATGAGAATTTAGTTAATTAATTAATAACCTTGTTTAGGGAAGAAAATTGAAACTATGAAATTGATGTTAATGATCTCATCACTGAGCCCGTATTCTAGAAAAGAAAGGAAGGACAGCAGCATAATACTTAATATAATGCATAAGTAAAGAGCCATTTCTAACTTATTCCATAATCTTTATTATCAAGATATGTACATAATTTTACTCTTTAAAATCCATGCAGGTTTCAATGCTTCTTCTCTGATCAGTGGTTATTGTTTAGATTGTGGCTGATGCTTTTTATTTGTAGGGTAAAGCGGGTTGACTAGAATATTCTTTCAGTGGAATATTCTTTCTTTGAGGATTTTTATCCTTCAGGGGGCAACATAAAGTTATTTAGTAATCCTGGCAAACATTACCAATCTTGAGTGTTGATAGAATTTGCCCAAGGGTCACTGACATCCATTGGCTAACAGGAATATAATTCTTCATGTTGTATGTTGTGAGCTTTATAACACAGCCTAGTTTGAAAGAAAGACATTAAATTTGTCTTGTCTAAATAAAACAGGAGAAGCAACTTGGCAGCTTCACTACCAGCAATCTATGACAATCTTCTCCAACCTACCCCCTTCCAGCATATTGGGGATATACTCCAGAATTTCCAGCCAATATGTGTCTGCTGATGGAAATTTGGTGAGCTGTAGTCCCAATATAATTGAAAGACACCTGGTTAATGAATGATGGCCAAAGACTTAAGCTCAAAATAATAAACAACAGAAAGAATGGTTAGAAAACTAACCACTCTTTCTGTTGTTTATTACTTTGAGCTTAGTTTTCTTAGAAAATATCTTTAAATCTACCCTAAAGCTCTGTTTCTTACATCCAAATGTATAAAGGCTATCTCAAGTTGTGGAGCAAATCTCTTTGTAACTATCACCTTCTATACCAGGGCTGTCAAACTGCCAGCCCGCAGGCCGGTTGCATTATACAGAGGCTGCCGTCCACCCCAGCTTTGGCAATGCAAAAAAAGTCACGATACGTCGCGACATGTCACGTGACGCGGCGAGTTTGACACCCGTGTTCTATACACTGTCATTTGCTGAAGTACATACCAGCTCTGAAAGCAGGTAATGCTGCTACAGAGCATTGAATCTTGAGGCATATATTTCCTTTATTTCATACACTTTTCCTTCATCAAACACAATGGCAATGATGTAAATACAAATATAAATATTTAATGTTGCTTTTTGTATAGATCAATAGCAATGACCCTATCTGTATTTCCACTACTCAGTACATCATATTTCTGGGGTTTTAGTTCAGATAGGCTCAAATATTCATCTAGAGGACTTTTTAATTTTGTGAAATTGATCGACCTCCTTTTCTTTGAAGAAAAATTAGGAAAATAATCAATAAGCAAAAGAAATGCCAATGCATTCTTGGATTGTTTGGCCCACATAGAACCAAGATGATCCTACTGACTGTTGTGAGATGTCAGTATTTTAAAATTAAATATCTGGAGTTATCTGGTTTGCAGATGAGCATTCAGAGCAGTCCTGGAAATACAGATAATAAATAATAATAAATAATAAAACAGATAATTGAAATGACTCCATTTACTAATTAACGTAGAGGAAAACTCTCTAGGATAGGGATTGGCAGTTTCTGCCAATGATCAGATGATAAGCTTTGTGACCTACCACCATCTGTAGCATCACAAGTTCCACTGTTCCTTAGATTTTGATCCAGTGTGTTTCATTGTCCCATCAATAGTTGTACAAATATATTAAAGCTCAAAATGTATCTCACCCTGTTCAAATATTCCTCTAAATATAGCACTCTAATTGTATTGTTGTTTTGTTGAAATTTCTATTTTATATTTAATAGTAATATTATCATCACCACCATCATAATCATCACAAATATATAGAAGAATAAAAGTTAAACAGCAAAATTGCATTACAATGATATAGCATATTAAAACAATTTTGAAACTTATGTAAACTGCTATTAATTTACAGAATTTATAATTACCTGACCTTTGACTGAGTGAGTAGTGCTGTTATTTCCATGCACCTTTATTAGATTCCTCCCAACAAACACCAACTACACAGAAGTTAGGAAAGAGTAGAACTGAGGTTCAGTTGAACTGGAATATACATGGACTTTTGCTATACTTGTGCTCTAGATTTAAGAGAAATTAAGAATTAAAACTTAAAGGCTTAGAATTTACTCAGATGGTTGCCATTTCCCAACCCCACATATGTGCTATCCCTTGTGTGCAGACTCATAGATGTGCCATTGAATTAAGTAAGGCTTACAATAGTAATATAAATACAGGGCGAGACAGCTAGGACATCTAAGTTATAAGTATGCTTAAAAATATATACTTTTACCGAACTGAAAAATAAGCCAGTAGGAGATGCCTGAATGAAAGCTTCAGACATGTCCATTGAATATAATACTTGCATCTTCAATGTCACAGCAGTTCTGTCTTATTTGTTTGAGAGGTACAACTTTTTCACGTGGAAAAATGAAGATTGGAAGCATTTTCTGAGTTACTATAACTTATGTATTTTAGCAAATATTACCCACCAAATGGAACCTGTTGACAGAGGAACTTCCAATCAATGAAAATATTTGCTGTTGCTCCAGTACCACCCAAAGATCTCCAAATGCCTTGTCATTTTTTAAAGAATTTGGTGTGGGTTGCTATGGCTCCCAGTATAGATGCAAACTACAAAAGATTAATTATAATTATTTTTTCCTATGACCCTTCCTCCTAATGTTCATTCCATCTAAACATATACCCATTTGAATTTTTATATGAAAACGTAAATTAGCATCCATATAAAGAAATCAAGCTTGAGAGTTTAAAGAAGATGCAACATATTATTGGAAAGGACAAGTGAAAATCTTTAAGCATCCTCCTCCTTGATATTTTGTATTTAAGTACAAAATATGAGAAAAATCATTTGATATAAATAGCTGCATTTTTTCCTAAATGCACAGAAATGATTACTTTGATAAGGCTAAGGCTTCTTCTATGTATA
The DNA here is from genome assembly GCA_023970755.1 of Azemiops feae. Taxonomy (NCBI): domain Eukaryota; kingdom Metazoa; phylum Chordata; class Lepidosauria; order Squamata; family Viperidae; genus Azemiops; species Azemiops feae. The sequence goes on along the minus strand of JALGBA010002765.1, from coordinate 86,504 downwards.
TTAAAAGGAAGATGATTATTCAAATAGATGCCTTGCACAAGTACTTTATCTTTGGGAAGACAATCCAGTCTTTGATACAATGACATCATGCCATTAATAGCTTCAATTAACAAAATCAGCAGCATATAGTTGCTGGGTGATAAGGAATAATGCTAGTTCAAAGTTAACCTTTCCATGAAGCTAACTCTGTAGTAAGATTGCCACCCTGTGTCCTAATAGATTGTAACACAGGTGAGCAATATGAAAATTAAAATTGAGTGATAACTTTGAATAAAAGGGGTCATAGGAAGGATTGAGGAGAGGAAAGGAAAGAAGGACCACAAGCAACTTCTGTTTGGAAAACATTCTGGGAAAGAAGATGGTCATTTTGAACTAGATAGGTGAAAACTGCAATTGTCTTTTTTTTAATAATTAAGTATTTCTAGGCCCAATAATTCCAACCATCTTAGCAGGCAAAGTATTACATGGACATTATTTCTGCAACTACCCAGTTATAAAGTAAGGGAAGAGAGAGGAGTTTCAGCTTTTCATTTTCCTATATGATCCCAATCCCTGTGTTTATTTTCATTGAGTCTCGGGAGATCTGGCAAATTCTACTTTTGGGCAGTAGATCCTGCTACCTTTGTTAAATTGCTGCTAATATACAACTATAAAAAGACACAAAACCTTGTTAGGAACAAAATAGAAATGGCAATTGGATTGAGTTAGCTTGGACAGGTCAGACTTATATATTTCATCCTGCTTAAATAAGTGATTACAAAAATAAAGGGTCAATAAAAAGGAAAAAAAGAGTGAGGAATATTAAGGAATTTGTAAATTTGTATTTTATTATATGTTCCTACTTTCTCTGGCTTCTGTCCAATGACCACAGTAGGAAGCTCTTTAATTACAAGAATTAAAACCATTGCTAAGAACACAACTGCTAATCAAACTGTAAACAATATTAATGAGTTTGGCAAAGTGCCCAGAAGGTGATTTGAACTAAATAGCAGTGGGGTATTTTCTCCTAGGAGCTAAGAATCTAACATGATAGCTAACTGAACTAGTTGCCAATCAGATTTCTTTGTCAGTGAGTGTTTAATTCATAAATCCTTAGCTATAAATCTCCAATTTCCTCATTTGGATAAGACATAAGCTGTAGCATTCCTGAAATCAGAGACATGTTTTAGATATTCCGTCTTGCATTAAAATAGTAGCAGCAACAGCATTATTACAAAACACTAGCAGAATAAGAAAAAGACTAGTTTGCAGCCGTTCTTCCTCTAAAGTTAGCTTTCCTTGAATAGGGAGTTCCTTATGTGAAGGAACTAAATGTGCAACATAATACCTGTTTACTCTCTAAGCTTTATTTGTTGTACATATTTATCAATTATATTTATATGGTTGCCTATCCCACAAAAAACGTGACTATGGGCGATGTGCAGATGCACATGAGCAGAGTCTCCCAATCTAAGACTGAGCAGAACTAGTACACAGTTCAAAGCTGTGCAAAGAGCAAATGTTAAGAAGGATCCTCAAACTGCACACTTGATCGGCTTGATGCATTTCCAACTGTTTTTGATCCAGCTGTTTGTTTGTTTGTTTGTTTGTTTGTGTCACATCTAGTGCCATATTGAGCACATAAGATGACATATTTCCAGCACTGGTAAACCCCCAAACTCCAAGTCTCTTAATCTTGCCAGGGTTCAGTCTTGCTGAAGTCTCTTGTTCCTCATCCAGAGATCTTCACAGCCTCCAAGTATCAGGATAAGACATCAACAGCATTGTTTAGATAACTGGGACAAGATAAATAATTGGGTATCATCAGCATACTGATGATATCTCATTCCCTGGTGATGGATGAGCTCACCCAGCAACTTCAAGTAGATGTTGAATAGGAGAAGAACACCAAACTCTTAAGAGCTCAGGGCAAAGAAGAAACAAATATCATAGAGGGACATGAAAACCTGTCAAATTAATTCAAAGTGCAACACTTTGTGTTCAGTTCTAACAAGTTTTCATGTCCTTCTGCAATATTTATGTTTTCTTTGCCCTTGACTTCTTTATTGGATTCACATAACTAAGAGAGATAACAATGCAAAACATTCTTTGTTGAGAATCATAATCAAGTGTCCAGCTACCCCATTCCTAATAATAGCTGGTTACATGTCACTGATTAATTTATAAGAAATGCCTGATGGAGACAGATCTGTCTCCATTCAGCCACACTTTCTGTGCAACAACATTACTCAGTCTCTAAGACTCCTATTCCACAGTTAGCTGTTACATATTGTGGCTAAAACAAATTGTTAGATATAGCCTACACAAATCTGTCCAAATTCTTTCAAAGCCATCTGTGCATGTAGCAATGAGAGCTGAAACTTTATTGTGAGTTGCCTGAAGCAGTACCTGTTTTTCTTTCTCCTTATCTACTGAGGATCAATTTCATTGGATGACCCCTGTATCTGTGTGTTTAAAAAGGGTGTCTTTTGGGAGGGGCAGGAGTTTAGTGACAAGATTGCCACACAGGGCACTTAAAGTCACTGCAATGCAGATGTATGCAATAATATTATAATGCATGCCTCTTTGGCATTGTTTCCTTTTTGATCATTCTGATAGCAAAGAATATGATTTTTTGACTGTTGTGCTCCACCATCTCTCTGCTTCACTTGAATATTTGTGGCAATATATCTTTTCAATTTCTCTTTCAAGCCTCTTCCCAAATTAATACAATCACTTCTCAGCAATATTTGCTCTGCTTACTTGATCCTAGCTTGGCTTTCTTGCTTTTTCTCTCTAAAGCTGCTTTTTCAGATCCTGCAATTGGAAGACTGGTCCATTTAGATAATTGATCAATTTAGCAGCAGCTGTCTGGGAAAGACTTCAAGGCATATCTAGAGTTCCAAATGGAACACAGTTGCTTATCACATTTTAAACTAGGTAGAATAATATCCATTGTCCCTTCTGCAAGATCTGTAAAATTAGAAGACCAAATTACCCTATATATAAAAAATGCATTGTGCAGCTGTCTTTCTTTGTTTAAAAAAAATTACCCAATCATCCTGCATAAGCATTAGTATTCTTTCCAACCCAATGGAAAGAGATTATGTAAAAAAAATAAAATCTCAAGGCTATGTCTATCTGTCCAACAGCAGGATAATTTCCCAAAAACTTAATACAATGGGACCAAATTTGCTGCGGCAAGGGGGAAAAAAACAGCAAAAGAAAGATGGCAGTTTGAAAATGGGCCTGATCATTTTCTGGAGGAAAAGGGCTGGAGGGGAAAAAAAACAACCAGAAAATACAGTGCATCTCTGAGAGAGAGGTGGTTGGCAAATGGTCATCTACTTCAGTCTAAGAACTTTCTTTCTTCCTCGTTACAGACCCAGAACAAATTGTCTGCAGTTCATACTATGCTTTCCAATAAAAACAAACAGATGCAACACTAAAAGAGAGCAGAAATCCATACACGTAGATGCAATATGTTATTTCAGTATCAGAAATAACATATTACCAGACACTTCTTATGGTCATTACTGGTAATAGAACTGGAATTTCAGAATTTTCCATCACTTCTTTTAACTAAATGGAATGTTTGAAATAAATTGTATAGAAAGGGGATCAGAGTGTGTCTCAATTAACAGGAAAGTTGTCCAGAACCTGAATAGAATGCACCAAAATCTGGGTGGAGGTAGAAGCCAGTCAAAGAAAATGGAGTTTCAGATTGCATCATATCTGGCCAAGGGATGCAAAGGTTATAAAAAAAAAAAGGTCTCAGTGCATTCCACATGGGACAGGCAGTTGAGCAGTAGTTTGAAATATTGTTGACTCTCCCTTTAACTACATTCTTTCCTGTCTCTTGACCTATTTGCAGGAAAGTGTGTGTATCCTCCATATGCTTCACAGTGTCCACATAAAATACAGAGAAGCAACATGCTATTTCCTTCTACAGAAAAAGAAATGCAGATACTTCTTGTGTTTCTATGCTGCTAAAGGCATTGGAAAGAAATCCAAAAGCCATTCTCAACATATTCCTCTTCCTGGTGTGAGAATGACAGGATAAACCCTTCCACCTGTGTTGGGATGTTGCTTGATTAGGACATGTGTTTCTTTCAATTAAAGGAAATGAAGATGGAATGGCAGCAATACGATATCTGTTTTACATATCTACAATAGTGCTCAACAACTATACTATTGCCAGGGACATGCCACTGATTGCCTTCCCTGGTGGCAGTTCTTCAAAGCTTTCTGCTACAACTGTTGCCTAGTCCTTGCCTGCTGAGATAATAGTGTGAAGGAAAGGAAGGGATATCAACTGCCAGAGTGACTGGCTCTTTTTAAACTCTATTTCCTCCATAGTACTTAGGGTACACATCATACATGGATTTACTTTACACTCTCCTCATAAGAGCTCGAACTCAAACACTAAACTGGTTCATCTAGCATGATAAGCTTATCTAATCTTTGGGAGGCAAGGGGCTTCCTGTGGTTATTTTCTCTACAAAGTCTGTTATTGTGGGTGCCAATCATAAAAAAGCATTTGCCCAGAACAACTTGTGAAGATTGCTCTCTACCATCCCAACCAGCTCTAGCCTCCCTGGGTGCTGTTTATTCACTCAAGTGTGTGGGCACACTTGAACAAAAGACTGTCATTCCTTTTTTTTTTTTTTTAATTTCCCCCTATATCCAAGAATGCTTCCTTGACTCTAGTATATATTAGGGCCTGGAAGCATTCTTGGTTATAAAGTATATGAGTGATTCTAGAATCTTGCTGTGTAACATGTCAGCTCCCATTTTGTTTTCAGTTATAATGATTTCGTTTAAAATCTAAATCTGGTGGGGCATAGCCTACTGGGCACCAGTGAAAATTATGCCACATTAGTGACACAAATAGGCATATATAATGTGGCTTAATAAGTCAGCTGTTTCTGAATTAAGATTCAAAAAGTAGTGAAGCCTGAGTATCTCTATTGTAATTGGTACATTTATATTTGGCACATTTGTTTAGATTGTGTTAACCACTTTCACTGGATGTGTTATCCAGACTGAAGATCCATAATCCCTCCAGAGAGATAATTCAAGAGTAGCCAGGAAGCAGATGATATAGCAGCATCTTCGCTATAATGGTTTTGCTTTCATTTACGCAGGTATATCTGGGAGATAATCAGGGCTCACAAACTTTATATGGGAGAGTCTTACTATTTCCAATCCCGCATAATTGCTCCAATCTTAATCATACTAGAATAGGTTTCTGGTTTTGTGCTGAAATATTGACTATTGAGGAAAGTGAATAGAAAACCTTGACTGTCTATGGCTTTCTGTACAGTTGGGTCCACATTCACTGGGTAAGCATCTAATCCATTCTTAACACTAAGCCATACTCTCACTGACACGATTCATATTGTACTGTAGGTATTATAATAAATGTATCAGAATAGCCACTTGCATTTTTATTCTCTTCTTGAATCATAATTATATGTAAATGCATCTCTAGTGCTAGCACCTTTACATCACCACAGGAACATTTTAACTCAAAATAATAAGAATTGAATCTGGGACCATTTATATTCAAAGCATGTGTGCTACCTCTAAACTACAGCCATTCTGGCAATGGTAATTCCAGAGAGATTCCAAGTGAATGTGTCTCACAAATCTGAAAAGAATTTTGAAGAGGAGAATTTTATGATCTGTTTTTGCCCAGCCAGGTGATTAGTAGAAGCAAACTAACAAGTAAAAAATGATAAATAATGAATCTTTGTAGAAATGTAAAATTCAGTTTCATTGTCACAAAATTTGGATTACCTTGGTGCAGAATTTTTAAATACTTGTTTCTTCGAATAAAAGAAAGTTAAGTACACTTCCAAGTGTCTATGTCCCATATCAGTGGTGGCGAACCTATGGCATGGGTGCCAGAGGCGGCACTCTGAGCCCTCTCTCTGGGCACGCGCGCCGTTGCCCCAGTCCTAGGCCTTCAGTTGGGTTTTATAAAACCTTTTCATTTTAGGCCTCCGCTGCCGTGTGCAAAAAAAAAAAAAGTTCAATCAGTCAATTTTAACTTCTCGCGGGAAAAAAAAAGATCTTGCAAAGTTGGAATTGATTGATTGAACTTTTTAGTCCCACCCAGTCTGCCGTTACCACCGCAGCCATGCCCACCCAATGGGCCACACCCAGCTAATGGGCCACACTCACCCGGCATCCGACGATGCATAAGTGGGTTTTGGGTTGCAGTTTAGGCACTCGGTCTCTAAAAGGTTCGCCATCACTGTCCCATATAATACCTGGCTAGCTACTAGCATAGAGGCGTCCATAGGGGGGGAAAACCCAAGATGGTGTCCAGTACTATGCATCCTAAGCCTGTTGCTTTTTAACATCATAGTTGCTGATGCTACCTTTATATTTTTGATATCTCTTCCCTTAGGCACCCGTGCCCTGGTAATATATGAATGATAAGGAAACATATTGCAAACCCACTAAAAGAACTCCTGGTCATGAAACCTAAAAAAATAAAAGTTCTGAAAGATAGAAGCAATATCATTACTACCTCACATCTCACGGCATGGAGATATATTTTTTTCTAGATAAGTACTTCTAGTGACAGCACATTATGGGTTTTGTAGTTTTGAGACCGTAGTAAGCATCATTTGTGTCTTGGTAAGAAGATGTCCTGTGAGATACAGCAAAAAGTCACAGAGGCAAGCTACAAAACCTAAGAATTGCTCCACTTAGACATTCTTTGGTGCAAACCAGGCAATCTATTGGTACTGTGGAAAAAATATACAGGCAGTAGAGCAGAAAAAAGACATCTAAATCAGCTCTAAATAGAATGACTAATCCAGCACTTTTCCCATTTATTGTCTACAATTAATTGGCACTGCCCTAAAGAAATAATAAATGTCAGTACCTATTCCAGTAAGGGTTTATTTGGGGTTGAATCAATATTTTTTGGTACATCCACTGGATTGAGATTGACATTAAAGTATTAAAACCTCATTAGATCAATTGGCTTGATCTTGCATTTGCATATAACTGTTATGAAAATATGTAAGGTTTGGCAGATAATTCAATAACATACAGTTTTCCTAAAATGTCTACTTTCTATTTAGCCAAATGTGATTTATTTAAAGCAGAGCTTATTCCACCTGAAATATCAATACTAGTTATAGGAATTGGGTATGTCTAGTCTAATGAAAAAGAGGACTAAGTGTGATATGATAGCACTGTTCCAATATTTGAAGAGCTCCTACAAAGACAAGGGGGGGGGGTCAAACTATTTTCCAAAGCACCAAAAGGCAAAACAAGAAACAATGGTTGGAAGCTAACCAAGGAGAGAAGCAAGCTAGAACTAAGGAGAAACTTCCTAACAGTGAGGACAATTAACCATTGGAATAGCTTGTCTTCAGAAGTTGTGGATGCTCCATCACTGGACACTTTCAGAAGAGAATGGACAACCATTTATCTGAAATGTTACAGGATCTCCTGCCCGAGTAGAGGTTTGGACTAAAAGACCTCCGATGTCCCTTCCAACTCCATTATTCTATATTCTATATGTTCTATGAATTAGTATTCAGATACCACAAAATCTTAATATTCCATCTTTTTTTTCTTTTGAGGATCAAACTAATATTTTTAAAAGTAGTGGCCCTTTGTTTCATAAAAGGTAACAGTAAAATGTGAGAAAATTTGAAAAATATGGAGGAGAAAATAATTGACTAATGTATTTCCTAAGTATCTATTACAAAGAAACTAAAAACACACTCAATTGGGGAAGCCATGTTACTCTTTGCATTAAAAGGAACAGAGTCCCCTAATGCCTTAAAGACTATCCAGAACCATATTCTGTAGTTCAAAAAGCTTAAATAATAATAAACTATTTGTTTTTAGATTCCACATGTCTGAATTATTTATCTTGAAGATTTATTCTAAGAGAAAGAGGAATCAAATTCATCTAATTACAATACTTAACATTTGTGCAATATGCATCAAATGATCAGTATGTGTGTGTTATTTCAGGGATCCTAACAATAATCCAGTAAGATAAGTCAACAGGTTATGTTTTAACAGCAAGTTCATATGGTGACTTATCATAACTGTGTAGTATAAAAACAGGCTGCTGAGATAAAAGTGGAAAGAATAGAATAGAATAGAATAGAATAGAATAGAATAGAATAGAATAGAATAGAATAGAATAGAATAGAATAGAATAGAATCAGAGCTGGAAGGGACCTTGGAGGTCTTCTAGTCCAGCCCCTTGCTCAAGCAGGAGAACCTATACCATCTCAGACAAGTGACTGTCCAGTCTCTTCTTAAAAGCCTCCAGTGATGGAGCACCCACAATTTCTGAAAGCAAGCTGTTAATTGTCCTCACTGTTAGGAACTTTCTCCTTAATTCCAGGTTGCTTCTCTCTTTGATCAGTTTCCAACCATTGTTTCTTGTCCTGCCCTCTGGTGCTTTGGAGAATAATTTGATGCCCTCTTCTTTGTGGCAGCCCCTCAAATACTGGAATACTGCTATCATGTCATCCCTATTTCTTCTTTTCTTTAGACTAGCCAAACCCAAGTTCTGCAGCCGTTCTTCATATGTTTTAGTCTCCAGGCCTATAATCATCTTAGTTGTTCTCTGAACTTTTTCCAAAATTGGCTGCAGTATTCCAGGTGAAGAAAATGGCAACCCACTCCAGTATCTTTGCCATGAAAACCCCATGGACAGTACTAAAAGGCAAAAAGATATGACGCTGGAAGATGAGCCCCTCAGGTCGGAAGGTGTCCAATATGCTACTGGGGAAGAGCAGAGGGCTAGTACTAGTAACGCCAGAAAGAGTGAAGCGACTGGGCCAAAGCCGAAAGGACGCTCAGCTGTGGATGTATCTGGTGGTGAAAGGAAAGTCCGATGCTGTAAAGATTTTTTCTCCATAGGAACCTGGAATGTAAGATCCATGAATCAAGGCAAACTGGACGTGGTCAAACAAGAGATGACAAGACTGAACATTGACATCTTAGGAATCAGCGAACTAAAATGGACAGGAATGGGTGAATTTAATTCAGAGGACCATCAGGTATACTACTGCGGGCAAGAATTCCCTCAGAAGAAATGGAGTAGCCTTCATAGTCAATAAAAGAGTAGGAAAAGCAATACTGGGATACAATCCCCAAAATGACAGAATGATCTCAGTGCGAATCCAAGGCAAGCCATTCAATATCACAGTAATCCAAGTCTATGCCCCAACCACTGGTGCTGAAGAGGATGAAATTGACCGGTTCTATGAAGCCCTACAGCACCTTATAGAATCAACACCAAAAAATGATGTCCTTATCATCATGGGGGATTGGAATGCTAAAGTAGGAAGCCAAAAGATAAACGGAATAACAGGCAAGTTTGGCCTTGGAGTACAAAATGAAGCAGGGCACAGGCTGATAGAATTTTGTCAAGAGAATACGATGGTCATAGCAAACACTCTTTTCCAACAACCCAAGAGACGTCTCTACACATGGACATCACCAGACGGTCAACACAGAAATCAGATTGACTATGTGCTCTGCAGCCAAAGATGGAGAAGCTCTATACAGTCAGTAAAAACAAGACCAGGAGCTGACTGTGGCTCAGATCATGAGCTTCTCGTTGCAAAATTTAGGCTTAAATTGAAGAAAGTAGGGAAAAACACTAGGCCACTCAAGTATGAACTAAATCATATCCCTGATGAATATACAGTAGAGGTGACAAATAGATTTAAGGAATTAGATCTGATAGACAGAGTGCCTGAAGAACTATGGATGGAGGTTCGCAACATTGTACAAGAGGTAGCAACTAAAACCATCCCAAAGAAAAAGAAATGCAAGAAAGCAAAATGGCTGTCTGAGGAAGCTTTGCAAATAGCTGAGGAAAGAAGGGAAGCGAAAGGCAAGGGAGAAAGAGAAAGATACACCCAATTGAATGCAGAATTCCAGAGAATAGCTAGAAGAGATAAGAATGCCTTCTTAAATGAACAGTGCAAAGAAATAGAAGAGAACAATAGAATAGGGAGAACCAGAGATCTCTTCAAGAAAATTGGAGATATGAAGGGAACGTTTCATGCAAAAGGGCATGATAAAGGACCAAAATGGCAGGGACCTAACAGAGGCAGAAGAGATTAAGAAGAGGTGGCAAATTACACAGAAGAACTATACAAGAACGAGCTTAGCATCCCTGATAACCACGATGGGGTGGTCACTGACCTCGAGCCAGACATCCTAGAATGTGAAGTGAAATGGGCCTTAGGAAAGCTGAGCAACAACAAAGCTAGTGGAGGTGACAGTATTCCAGCTGAGCTATTCAAAATCTTAAAAGACGATGCAGTAAAAGTGCTACACTCAATTTGCCAGCAAATTTGGAAAACTCAACAGTGGCCACAGGATTGGAAAAGGTCAGTTTACATTCCAATTCCAAAGAAAGGCAATGCCAAAGAATGTTCAAACTATCGCACCATTGCACTCATTTCACATGCAAGTAAAGTTATGCTTAAAATCCTACAAGCTAGACTCCAGCAGTATGTGGATCGAGAACTTCCAGAAGTACAGGCAGGATTTCGAAGAGGCAGAGGAACTAGAGATCAAATTGCCAACATACGCTGGATCATGGAGAAAGCTAGGGAGTTCCAGAAAAACATCTACTTCTGCTTCATTGACTATGCTAAAGCCTTTGATTGTGTGGATCACAACAAATTGTGGCAAGTTCTTAAAGAGATGGGAGTACCAGACCATCTTATTTGTCTCTTGAGAAACCTATATGCGGGTCAAGAAGCAACAGTGAGAACTGGACACGGAACCACTGATTGGTTCAAAATTGGGAAAGGAGTCCGGCAAGGCTGTATTCTGTCGCCCTGCCTATTTAACTTATATGCAGAGCACATCATGAGAAAGGCAGGGCTAGATGAATCAAAAGTTGGAATTAAGATTGCGGGAGAAATATCAACAACCTAAGATATGCAGATGATACCACTCTAATGGCAGAAAGTGAAGAGGAACTAAAGAGCCTCTTGATGCGGGTGAAGAAGGAGAGTGCAAAAGTTGGCTTGAAACTCAACATTAAGAAAACCAAAATCATGGCATCCGGCCCTCTCAATTCCTGGCAAATAGATGGGGAAGAAATGGAGGTAGTGACAGATTTTATCTTCCTGGGCTCTAAGATCACCACAGATGGGGACTGCAGCCAAGAAATTAAAAGACGCTTGCTCCTGGGGAGGAAAGCTATGGCAAATTTAGACAGCATACTAAAAAGCAGAGACATCACCCTGCCAACAAAAGTACGTATAGTCAAGGCCATGGTTTTCCCAGTTGCAATGTATGGCTGTGAAAGTTGGACCATAAGAAAGGCTGAACGCAAAAGAATTGAGGCCTTTGAACTATGGTGCTGGAGAAGACTCCTGCGAGTCCCTTGGACTGCAAGGCGATCAAACCGGTCAGTCCTAGAGGAGATCAACCCTGACTGCTCCTTAGAAGGCCAGATACTGAAGTTGAAACTCAAGTACTTTGGCCACCTAATGAGAAGGAAGGACTCACTGGAGAAGAGCCTAATGCTGGGAAAGATTGAGGGCAATAGAAGAAGGGGACGACAGAGAATGAGGTGGCTGGATGGAGTCACTGAAGCAGTAGGCGTGAGCTTAAATGGACTCCAGAAGATGGTAGAGGACAGGAAGGCCTGGAGGAACGTTGTCCATGGGGTCGCGATGGGTCGGACACGACTTCGCAACTAACAACAACAACAACAACATTCCAGGTGTGGTCTTACTAGGATTTTATAAAGCAGTACTAATACTTCGTGTGATCTTGATTCTATGCCTCTGTTTATATAACCCAGGATTGTATTAGCTTTTTTGGCCGCGGCTGCATACTGCTGGCTCATATTCAGGTGATCATCCACGAGGACTCCAAGGTCCCTCTCACAGTTACTGTTTTTGAGCCAGGTATCACCTAATCTATATTTATACATTTGATTTTTCCTGCCATTTGTAAAACTTTGCTTTTCTCCACATTAAAATTCATTTTGTTGGAAGAACCCATTGTTCAAGTTTGTCAAGATCTTTTTGGATCCTGAGCTTGTCTTCTGGGGTGTTGGCTATTCCTGCCAATTTAGTGTCATCTGCAAATTTGATGAGTTCCCTTTCTAGTCCTCAACTAAGTCATTTATGTAGAAATTGAAGCATACCGGGCCTAAGACGGAGCGTTGTGGTACCCCACTGCTTTCTTCTCTCCATGTGCATGTAGTTCCATTGCGGACTACTCATTGAGTATAGTTTGTCATCCAGCTACAAATCCATCTGGTGATGTTGTCTATTCCACCTTTTTCTAGCTTACCAAGCAGTAGGCTGTGGTCTACTTTATCAAATGCCTTACTGAATCTAAGTATACTATGTCCACAGCATTTCACTGGTCTACTAGTTTAGTCATTTTATCAAAGAATGAAATAAGATTGGTTTGGCATGATCTGCTTTTAACAAACCCACGCTGGCTACTAGTTATAACCTTGTTTGCTTTTAGTTGTTCGCAGATCTGGGTTTTTTTTATTATCTTTTTCCAGGACCTTCCCAGGTATTGACGTTAGACTGATTGGTCTGTACTTTCCAGAGTTTGTTTTGTTTCCTTTCTTGAAGATGGGAACCACATCAGCCCTTTTCCAATCTTCAGTGTTCCAGGATTTTTGAAAGATATGGTGCAAAGGTTCTGAGGTAACACCTGCCAGCTCCTTGAGAACTCTAGGATATAATCTGTTGGGTGATTTATATTTATCAAGGTCAGATAGGTGTTCTCTTACCATTTTCTTGCTTATTTTAATTTTTGTTTCTAGTTTGTCTTTTGCAGTAATATTTTTGGTATGTTGGGCTATAATTTCTTTTTGTGTGAAGACTGATGCAGAGAATGAGTTAAGCAGCTCTGCTTTCTCCCTACTGCCTGTTACTTCCTTGCCATCTTCTCTCTTTAGTGGACCTACAGTTTCCTTGACTTTTTTCTTGTTATTAAAATGTTGAAAGAAACTTTTTTTTATTATCCTTGATTTCTGCTGCAAGTCTTCATTCATTCTGAGCCTTTGCTTTCCTGACTTCATCTTTGCATATTCTGGCTGTCTGCTGATAATGAGCCTTGGTTATTGTCCCTTTTTCAATTTTTTATACTTGTCCTTTTTATCTTTCTGTTTGTCTGAGAGATTTTTGTGCAGCCATGCTGGCTTCTTCTTGAATTTCTTGTTTTTCTTTTTCAGTGGTATAATAATAATAATAATAATAATAATAATAATAATAATAATAATAATAATAATAATAATAATAATAATAATAATAATAATAATAATAATAATAATAATAATAATAATAATAATAATAATAATAATAATAATAATAATAATGATGATGATGATGATGATGATGACGATGTTGGAAGGGACCTTGGAGGTCTTCTAGTCCAACCCCCTGCTCAGGCAGGAAACCCTATACCACGGGTCGGCAACCCGCGGCTCCGGAGCCGCATGTGGCTCTTTGAGCCTTCTCCTGCGGCTCCCAGCCTCCTCCGCCATTTGCAGAGAGAGAGACAGAGACAGAGAGAGGCACTTGCGCTTCCCTTCTCTCTCTCTCTCTCTCTCTCCACACACACACACACACTGAGTGGGGGAAGAGGACTGGCAGACCAAGGGCAGGAGAGAGCCAGCCCAATAAAAATGTGTGTCAGCTTGTCGGAGAACAGCGTCAGGCCAGTTGGCCAGGTGAACAGAAGATCGGAGAGAGGGGGGGAAAGAGAGGGGGGGGAGAAGGGAGGGAGAGGGAGGAGAGAGAGAGGGAGAGAGAGAGAGAGAGAGAGAGAGAGAGAGAGAGAGAGAGAGAGAGAGAACTCATGCACAGCAGCCTCCATTTCTTTATTAAACTCTTCAATCAAGCCTTCCCCCTCCGGCTCCCAGTTTTGTGGCTCCCAGTGTTTTCTTTTCTGTGGGAAACGGGTCCAAGTGGCTCTTTGAGTGTTTAAGGTTGCCGACCCCTGCCCTATACCATTTCAGACAAATGGCTGCCCAGTCTCTTCTTAAAAACTTCCAGTGTTGGAGCATTCAGAGCTTCTGGAGGCAGGTTGTTCCACTGATTAGTTGTTCTAACTGTCAGGAAATTTGTCCTTAGTTCTAGGTTGCTTCTCTCTTTGGTTAGTTTCCATCCGTTGCTTCTTGTCTTGCCTTCAGGTGCTTTGGAGAATAGCTTGACTCCCTCTTCTTTATGGCAACCCCTGAGATATTGGAACACTACTATCATGTCACCGCTCGTCCTTCTCTTCATTAAACTAGACATACCCAATTCTAGAAACTTTATATATTTTAGCCTCCAGTCCCCAAATCATCTTTGTTGCTCTTCTCTGTACTCTTTCTAGAGTCTCAACATCTTTTTTACATCGTGGTGACCAAAACTGGATGCAGTATTCCAAGTGTGACCTTACCAAGGCATTGTAAAGTGGTATTAACACTTCACGTAATCTTGATTCTATCCCTCTGTTAATGCAGCCTAGCACTGTGTTGGCTTTTTTGGCAGCTGCAGCACACTGCTGGCTCATATTTAAGTGACTGTCCACTAGGACTCCGAGGTCCCTCTCACAGTTACTATTATTGAGTAAGGTACCACCTATACTATACCTGTACATTTGGTTTTTCTTGCCTAAATGTAGAACCTTAATTTTTTCACCATTGAATTTAATTTTGTTAGATAGTGCCCAATGTTCAAGTCTGTCAAGATCCTTCTGTATCTTAAGCCTATCTTCTGGAGTGTTGGCTATTCCTGCCAGCTTGGTATCGTCTGCAAATTTGATGAGTTCCCCATCTATCCCCTCATCCAAATCATTGATGAAGATGTTGAAGAGCACTGGCCCCAGAACAGAGCCCTGGGGTACCCCACTACACACTTCCCTCCATGTAGATGAAGTTCCATTGAGGACCACACGCTGAGTACGCCCGGTCAGCCAGCTACAAATCCATCTGGTGGTGATGCTGTCTAACCCACATTTTTCTATCTTATCAAGTAGTAAGGTTGTGGTCTACTTTATCAAATGCCTTACTGAAGTCCAAGTAAATTATATCCACAGCGTTCCTCTGATCCACTAATTTTGTCACCTGGCCAAAGAATGCAATAAGATTTGTCTGGCATGATCTGTTTTTGACAAACCCATGTTGGCTTTTGGTAATGACTTTGTTTGCCTCTAGATGTTCGCTGATTCATTGCTTATCTTTTCCAGAATCTTCCCAGGTATTGAGGTTGGGCTGATAGGTCTGCAGTTTCCTGGATCCATTTTTTTTCCTTTTTTGAAGATGGGAACTACATCAGCTCTTTTCCAATCCTCTGATAGTTCCTCAGTGCTCCAGGATCTTTGAAAGATATAGTTCAGTGGTTCTGAGATCACATCTGCCAGTTCCTTCAGAACCTTGGGGTGTAATCCATCTGGTCCTGGTGATTTGAACTTGTCTAAGGTGGACAGGTGCTCACTTACCTTTTTGTTGCCTATCTTAACTTATGTTTCTAATCTGTTTTTTACGGTACTGTTTTTGATAGGTTGGACTGTTTTTTCTCTTTGTGTAAAGACGGATGCAAAAAATGAGTTAAATATTTCTGCTTTCTCCCTGTTGCTTGTCACCTTTTTACTACTTTCTCCCACTAATAGACCAATCATTTCCTTAACTTTTTTCTTGTTTTTTTACATGTTGAAAGAAGCTTTTTTTGTTATTTTTGACATTTGTCGCAAGCCTTAGTTCATTTTGAGCCTTAGCTTTTCTTATTTCATCTTTGCAGGCTCGGGCTATTTGCTGATATTCTGCCTTAATATGTGCCCCTCTTTCCACTTTTTATACTTGTCCTTTTTATCTTTCAATTTATCACAGTTCTTTATGCAGCCATGCTGGTTTCTTTTGAGAGCTGTTATTTTTCTTCTTCGTTGGTATTGTGCTAGACTGGGCTTTTATAATCTCACTTTTCAAAATTTCTCAAGTTTCTTGACTTGTTTTCCCCTTGAGGATTCTCATCCAGGAATCCTTCCCAAGCTCTCTCTAAGTTTATTGAAATTAGCTCTCTTAAAGTCTAAGACTCTAGTTTGACTGTGTTCTATTGCTTGTGCTTGCATAATGTTGAATTCCAATATTGCATGATCACTCTTGCCCAAGGTTCCTGTGACTTCAGCACCTTCTATCATTTCATCTCTGTTAGTGAGAATTAGGTCCAATTTGGCTGCTCTCCTAGTTCCCTTCTCTACTTTTTGGGAGACAAAGTTGTCTGCTAGGTTTGTCAGGAATCTGTTTGATCTTCCACTTGGTGCAAAGTTTGTCTTCCAGTTGATGTTAGGGTAATTAAAGTCCCCCATTACTATTGTGATTTGCTTCCTACATACCTTAGTTAGCTGACTAGCAAAAAATTCATCTATTTCCTCTGTTTGGTTGGGTGGCCTATAGTATACACCTATGGCAATGTCATTTTTTCCCCTTTTATATTAACCCAAATGCATTCAAGACAGTTTTCATCATTGTTGTGCTCTATTTCTGTAGAGATGTAGTTATTTCTTATATAGAGAGCAACTCCACCTCCTCTTTTATTTGGTCTGTTTCTTTAAAATAATTTAAATCCCTCTAGCTGTGTGTTCTATTTGTGGGTTTCATCCCACCAAGTTTCTATAATGGCAACAATATCATATCTGCCCTCATTTACCTGAATTTCTATTCACCCTGCTTATTGCTCATACTCTGTGCATTGATGTATAGACATTTGAGTCCTTTATGACTGACCCTGTGTTTACTTTCTACATAACTTATGTGGGTGCCTGAGTTCCCCTATTTTCTTATCACCTGTTTGATTAGTGTGTTTGGTGTGGCACTCACTATTAAAAGCTTGATTTTGCTTGACAGCTAGGTTGATATTCTTGTCCACACACACCACTATGTTACATGCACTGATAACCCTATAATTTTAAGATTGACGGGGACAGGAATGTTCTGTATCAATTAACTCACTGTCCCCGTTGTTCAGTTTAAATATTTCTCCAGTAAATCTGTGGATTTATTGCCAAGTAACTCAGTCCCTTTCTTTGATGGATGCAAACCGTCTCTTTTGTATACTTTTTCATTGGACCAGCTGCAGATATTGTGACTAATATAACCAGTCTTCCCCTTTACACCACTCCTTTAGCCACATATTGAATTCTGCCATATGCTGGCCTTTTCCATTTTGTTCCTTATACACTGGTAAAATCTCTGAAAAAGTAAGCCTAAAGCCTATCCTGCTAAGTTCCTGCCCCAAGCTCTGGAAATCATTCTGCACAGAGAGTACATCTTTTTGGGACAGATCGTTAGTGCCAAGATGTACAATAGCATCCACATCACAGTCCTTGCTGGTATTCTTGACTATGTTAAAAATACGCTTCTTGTCCCTACTGGCAGTAGCACCTGGAAGACACCTGACCTCTTTCAAAACCTCTGAATCCTTTCCTAAATTTACATCCCTTACTTCCCGATAGACAATATTTAGGTCATGTCAGGATTTTTAGTTGACTAACCTATCATGCTTACGTTTACCTGGGACTTCTAGAAGATTATACACCAGTAAAGTTTAACATTATCTCCTTTTCCACACCATAATGACAGGACCAAATTAGACCTGAACCAGAATGCTTCTGATAGGTGATATTTTCTGAATCTACTTGAGGTTCTCCTCATTGTCTCATAGATTTATCCTGCTTAGAAGCCCATAGACCTTTAAATTACTAAACATCCTTATCCCCAGTTGAAGCAAGAGAATTTCAAAAATTCTAGGGTTGAAAAAACAGAGCTTGCAGGAAATCAGAGGCAACATGCTTTATATATCAGCTGTTAGGAAGCGACAACGAAAAAGGTTGGCATTTTCCTGGCCATAGATATATAAGCTTCTAGAATGCATTTATTTGGCCACTCTATGAACACCAAATATTAGATCAGTTTAACCAATCGCAACCTGATTTAACAGATTGCTTCTTATGGATTCTGTTTCCTTGCCATTAATTTGCATTTCTCTTCTTCTTTGTCAGTTATGACTGTATGTGCATAACCTTACAAAAAAGCAACCTTGGCATAATGCCATATGTGCATTAATAGATAAATTGCATGCCTTAGCCATAAAGGTATGTCATATCCAATCTTGTTAACAGAAAGACTCCATGAATTAGGCTACTAAACTGTTAATTGTATTTTTGGATCCTGCTTGGTTAAGTTACTTTTGTAACTGGTCTTGTACATGCCTTATAATTGAATCACCAACCAGAAAGTGGCTTCTCTTTTTGGATGCCTTGCTCTTCTTACATGACTGAGGTGTAATACCTGATTCACACTTTCCCCTGTCCAAAACAAGTTCTTCATCTTGGACCACGATCCCCTGCTTATTTGAGTTATCATCATCACAACTACCTTGACCTGTCTCCTTAGTGTCCCTCTTAAGGTCAGCAAGGGCACTGTATCTGTTATGCAGGGACATAGCGAAAGCTTTTGTTTATGGTTCACAGCTCTCAATCTGCCAGATCCCACGGTTGTCCATACTGCCCTTCTCCTGCAGGATCTATTATGCTGGACTGGTCTTTTATGATCACATTTTTCAGAGTTTCCCACGCTTCTTGAGTTGTTTTCCCCTTTAGGATTTTGTAAAGCCAATCATGCCCATACCACAAAATGAAAGCAGATGATAAGCCAATAGAGCATATCAGTTCCTACATCTACTTTAGTCAAGGAATCAATACACACACACACACACTCAACCAAAAGATATTACACCAAACAGCACTGGCATGGCTCAGCTTCAATTGCAATTCAACCAAAACAACAGAGGAAAAACACTAAAGTGAGAGCAGATACCATCAACACCATTTATATTAATGATGATCTATGGCTGTAAAGTGTGAGGCCAAAGAAAATCAGAAGTAGAGAAGGTTTGAGTAACATTTAATATGTAATATATGGTCACTCAAGACCAAATCTGGAATGCAGAAATTTACTGCAGAACCAATATTAAAGCAAAAATAGGAATGTAGAGGACATGTCATTCCCATGACAGGAAACAGATTGGCCTGAACTACCCATGAGATGAAATACAGAAAAACCTTAGACTACAGCACTGGAACATGCCCAATACTTAATTGGTATTGTCACTTCAGGCAGTGGACTTATCCAAATTAATATGGTGCAGAAGTACCAATAAAAGGAATGAACCATTTGAGTGGAGGAAAATTGGGGGTGTATTATCAGGATTCTCCATAAAGATGATGATGGTGTTATCCATTATGTTGTGTCTGACTCTTGATGATTCTATGGACCAGTTTTTCTATGCTCTGCCTGGTGTTAGCTTTGATAGTGTCTAGCCACCATATTCTTTGATGGTCTAGTTTCCTTTTACTGCTAACTCTTCCAAACATAATTGCTTTCTCCAGTGCCTCCATAAAGAAGATATGGTTAACTGTCTGGAATTATTAATACTGGAAAATAGCACACAGCACCAAGGAACATTTTATTTTAACTTCCTATAGCCTTCAGATGTTTCCATGGAAGATAACGCTGAATTAGACTTGATTTCAATTTCACTCTCTCTTTGACATGGGCTTCAGCTTTTATGGTTGAATAGGATTTGAACTGCAATCCTTTGATTCCTTCAAAGGCTCTTCTGGCTTTTATAGCAGACTGCTTTGATTGTAAGGGGTACAGCATTACCAATATGAAACATGACACGTGGTACTTGAAACCTTTTGCATCTTCATTCCTTTACAGCAGTTTGCATGCAAATTTATTAAAAAATGTCAAAATCAACATTTCTAACCTTATAAAACTGTTGACATGGTTTTTTTTTCTAATCATGGAGCATTTCTGAAAAATATTTTTAGATATTTTTTTGGTCTCTTTATTCTCAGCAGGCACTTGAAAGCCATGTTTAAGTTGATAGCTTGTGTCAGTTATAGTGACTCAGGAAGGCAACAGAAAGTCTGCTAAATGCTCTAGGGCTATGGCTTTGCTTCAAGCAGATGCAGGAACTGTGCAATGCTCTCAATGAATAAATAATTCAGAGTTTAAGAAACAGAAATTGCTATATTGCTCCAACTCAGCAATCTGGCTTCTGACATTGGAAAAGCAGATATTTACATGAGGCTTGATGGATGGTTCACCTCTTGTAAAATATTAGCACCTGATAATTGGAAGGTTATGAAATTTGAAATCTTGGCTCTATGGCAGGGGTGTCAAACTGCTGGCCCATGGGCCGGATGCGTCACACGGAAGCTGCGCCCACCCCATTGCCGGCAATGGCAAAACCGTCCTGATACGTTGCATGACGTCACGTGACGTCGCGAGTTTGACATGTCTGCTCTATGGCCTAAGACTCAAACCTCAGCACTGAACCTACAGCTTCCTAAATTTCATTAAACAATAATGAAATTTCTGACTACTGGCCATTCTGTGTCTGAATGCAATCTATAATAATAATAAAAAAAGCATGCAAGAGGCCACAATTCTCCACACTTACAGCCCTTAAGACAGGCATGTCAAACTGCCGGCCTGCAGGGCGAATGCGTCACGCCAAAACCGCGCCCACCCCATTGCCGGCAATGGGGGGAAACTCGCGATTCATCACATGACATCGCGAGTTTGACATGCCTGCCTTAAGACCTGTGGGGTTGTTTTTTTTTAACTTTCCAGAAATAAAAACTATTCAGCCCTGGAACAGAATATTATTAATTTACTACAAATGTTGTAATCTGGCAACATTCTAATTTTTATTGTTATTTTCCATCAGGACTATTTTACAATTATGTTTTTCCTTTGTATTTTTGCAAAGTAATTTTATAGTTTAATGAAGTATTTAAAATTATAGGAGTCTAGTAGCTATATTATATTCCTGCATTTTCCTATACTTTGTTTTTTCCTAATTTAATCAGAAAAAAATGCCATTTTTTCCTGTAAATATATTACAAAATTGCCTTCTATTCATGTCAGTGACTGTTACAAAGATGCTCCATTTATGTAGATTTATACTTCACCCTACCATCTCATGTTGCTCAGGGTGTTTTTCAACTATAAAAAGACTATTAAAATGACATTCAAAATTTAAACATCAAAATAGTCTCAAACATTACATATTTTGTTAACAATATAAAACAATAAAAATATTTTAAATCATATTTGCTTTTCAAGAAATGCCAGGATAAACAGGTTGGTCTTCTAATGTTTTTTAAGAATTCAAAGTGGCCTGCTTCAGGATTATTGGAAATTTATTCCAAAGCTCTAATGCGGTTACTAACAGCCCTGCTATCAAACTCTTGTAGAAGCATGAACATCAGCAGGCCTTCCCAGTTCTTGGATTGTGATGTGAACTTAATGTGAAGTTGCTTGGAAAAATAACTCTGCAATCCCAGTTCTGAACTATTTGTAGGTAAGTACCAACACCATACAGTATATTGGCTGATACCCTATTATACCACTACCACTTTTTTACAGTTGGCTAAACCTGAGAATAATCTACCTTACTTCTGGTCTTCTAGTCTTCATCTTTCCTCCCCTATTTTCAAGTATTAAGACTTTCTCCAGAGAGATAGGTCTTTGCATAATGTGTTTGAAGCAATGGTGAAAAAATTAAGGTTCTACATTTAGGCAAGAAAAACCAAATGTACAGGTATAGTATAGGGGGTACCTTGCTCAATAATAGTAACTGTGAGAGGGATCTCGGAGTCCCAGTGGACAATCACTTAAATATGAGCCAGCAGTGTGCCGCAGCTGCCAAAAAAGCCAACACAGTGCATTAACAGAGGGATAGAATCAAGATCACGTGAAGTATTAATACCACTTTACAATGCCTTGGTAAGGCCACACTTGGAATACTGCATCCAGTTTTGGTCACCACGATGTAAAAAGGATGTTGAGACTCTAGAAAGAGTACAGAGAAGAGCAACAAAGATGATTAGGGGACTGGAGGCTAAAACATATAAGGAACGGCTGCTGGAATTGGGTATGTCTAGTTTAATGAAGAGAAGGACGAGGGGGAACATGATAGCAGTGTTCCAATATCTCTGGGGCTGCCACAAAGAAGAGGGAGTCAAGCTATTCTCCAAAGCACCTGAAGACAGGACAAGAAGCAATGGATGGAAACTAATCAAGGAGAGAAGCAACCTAGAACTAAGAAGAAACTTCCTGACAGTTAGAACAATTAACCAGTGGAACAACCTGCCTCCAGAAGCGGTGAATGCTCCAACACTGGAAGTTTTTAAGAAGAGACTGGACAGCCATTTGTGCGAAATGGTATAGGGTTTCCTGCCTGAGCAGGGAGTTGGACTAGATGACTTCCAAGGTCCCTTCCAACTTTATTATTATTATTATTATTATTATTATTATTATTATTATTATTATTATTATTATTATTATTATTATTATTATTATTATTGATGATGATGATAATAATAAAAAAGAAGAAGAAGAAGAAGAAGAAGAAGAAGAAGAAGAAGAAGAAGAAGAAGAAGAAGAAGAAGAAGAAGAAGAAGAAGAAGAAGAAGAAGAAGAAGAAGAAGAAGAAGAAGAAGAAGAAGAAGAAGAAGAAGAAGAAGAAGAAGAAGAAGAAGAAGAAGAAGAAGAAGAAGAAGAAGAAGATGATGATGATAATTTGAGTCTGGTTATTTATGCCTTGTATGAAAACTTGGAGTTAATTTTTTTCAGTGATCCATTTGATTGTTTTCTTGCCTAGGTACTCTCAGGAATCCTCTCTAAAATCATAATTCAAAAATGTCAACATTTTTGCTATCCTCTTCATCAAACTCTCACTTTCATAAAGTGTCATAGGGAATGCCGTAGTTTGCATAATTCTGATCTTTGTAGATATAGATACATCTCAGTATTTGAATACCTTTTCTAAGGCTTTCATGGCTGCTCTACCAAGTGCTTGTCCATATTATATTTATGGACTGTTTATTCCTTTACAGTTGATGGTTGTTATTAGAAAGCAGAAGCTAGCTGCCATTTCAATATCTTATCAACTTTAAAACTGGTTGTTGTCATTAGTTTTGCTTTCTTTATATTTCATTTTCTTTTTTTTTTTTACTTAGCTCCTTGATATTTATTAGTAGATTTTGCAGATCAGACAGTGTTAGTTTCAATAAATCATTGATTGATAAGTCAGTTTCTGCCTTGTTTTGATTTCTTTAGCCATACTATCCAACCACACTCACCTTTTAAATGTTTCCAACTTTGGTATTCCAGTCTCCAATCACAAGCAACATCTTGCTTTCCTGTTCTGTTGATTTCAAATTAAATTTGACCACAGAACTAAACCTCTTCTTCTGTATTGGTGACTGGAGCATACACTTGAATGAATGGTATATTAAAGGAGTGTCCACAAGGCTAATTGCTCTATGTTACTTAATAAATAAACTAAACAACTCTGAGGAACACAAATGGAAAGATATAATTTTCTCGCTCTCCCAGGTCATCCTACTAATTCATAGCAAGGCTAAAGTTTAGCAGATGCACCAGTCATATCATTAAAAAAAATATTTAAAGTGTTCAGGAATCAATCTGAAACTTATGTTTTGGGGCTCTGGGCTCCCCTCAGTCTTGCCGAAGGGAATGGCAATAAACAGGTTGAGCATTTGGCCTATGCAGTAGATAGATATACTTTATTATAGCCAAAGGCCAGCAAGTAAAAATAACACATGGACAAAGTGTAGTACTACAGTACTAAATAAAACACACCAGTTTATACATACATAAGGACAGGACAGGACAGGACATTCTTCATTGGCCAAGTGTGATTGGATACAAGGAATTTGTTTCACATATACACAAATGCAAATACATGTACATACACACACAAAGACACACATACATACACATACACTCACACATATATTCCTTGTGTTATTTTCCCCACAACAACTCTGTGAAATGGGTTGGGCCAAAACAAAGTGATTGGCCCAAAGTCATCCAGCTGGCTTTCATAGCTAAGTCGGGACTTGAATTCACATTTTCCCACTTTCTAGTCTGTTTTCTTAACCAATAGATCAAACTAGCTTAAAAGAGGAAGGAAAAAAGAAGAGTGAAAATTGAGTAAAAGAAGTGAAAAACACAATACATTACACATTTTACAGCATGTAAATTAACTCTAGTAGCTTCCAACAGCAATAACAATAGTGCAAAATTTTGTCATTTTCCTAGAAGTTTCACTGAACTGATTGTTTCGTAAATGGTGTACTGTTCTCAGATGATGCCCATTTAAATATTTTGGAATTAGAAGGCTTATCAGTTCCGCTCTTCAGAGATGATAGATTAAGCAAGCCAGATATATATATCAATGTTAGTATCAGAACAAATGGATAGTTGATATTTGAACGGATCACTGTTATTTTTCCTTACAATACTAACACTATTAAGAGGAAGGCATCTAGATGTGCCAGAGTTAAGAATCCCTTTTGGTGCAATGGTACTAAAATTTGGAACAATTATTTTTGGATGGTGAAATTGGATAGATAAAATAAAAATAAAAACAATGTGGAATAGTAGTTCTATCCCCTTGTACACAGAAGACTTGAATTCCTGTGTAATATTGCTTAGGCTCTTTCCAGGTCCAACATGCACTGAGCTTGGCAAGGGAGTCCGCAATAAGGTCATTTTTAGTATGTTTTGTTAATTACTTTCTTGTAATTTGTAAATCAAATTTGGGGGAAAAACACAGTAAGACAGGTCTGATGAAATGAGAGTGATATAATATGCAACCTAGTTTGGTATAGGGATTGAGATGCTGGTGTAGAAATGAGGAGAATCTGAGTTCATGAAACCAACTGGGGGACTTTGGGCGAGTCACTCTGTTTCAGCCCAACCTACCACATTGGGTTGTTGTGAGGAAAATTATCTTGACTAATCCTTTTATTTCAGCAATTTTCTGTTCATTTTTAACTTGCTGGAATTGATCTCTCAAAACATCTGAAAATATTTTGAGCATTTTCGCTTTTACTAACTGCCCAGATGGGGGAAAAAGAAAAAATAAGCATGCTTGAACTTGGTCTAGCAAAGGTTTAGCAAAACTACAAAACACTTGAAGAATGATAACATAATCCCATCTCTGGGCAACAGCACAAGAAATGGGGATGTTCCCTATATTCTAAGTATCTGTTAGAACCCTTTGAATTGAATTGAATATAACACTAAACCAATTGCAACGGACACTGAGCTTACTCTTTGTTCTCCCCTAAAAGAAACGTCTCCCTCAAACAGATCTTTGAACAATCATAAACAATACAAGGCTTACAATACTCCTAATAGTTCACTATCTTCAAAAACTATTGGCAAAGTACTTGTCTAATATATTTGAATTTATTTCTCTATGAATTAACATTTGACATAGTTAACTTTTAGAATATGATTCCACCATTCTATCTGCTGAAGAACATAAACCTTTGAATTCAATGAAAGCCATTTCATTATTTCCTGGGAAATTTTATTGGCCTTGCTCCACAAAAGAGTGGAAGTGTTCCTTGCATTTCATGATGGGTGTAGTTTTTTCATGTTTTTCAAATAGCCCGAATTATGCACATTATTAACACCAATAGAGCAAACAGGCATCAGTGGACTTGACATATATTAACTCTCTTTTTCTGAGCAACTCCTATACGTGACCATCTTACAAATGGACTTGAAGCAATGACTGGCCTCTACCATGGGACACTTGCAAACTCATGATTAGGTGTAAAACCTGACCAATTCTGTCAGTGCTGTTTAAGATGAAGAATTATTTGTCCTTTTTGGAAATCTATCCCAGGTGTATTTTTTTATCAATATAAGTATTAAGCCTTTGCTCTCTTATTCTGAGTCCACACTTAATGCTAAAATATACCATAGTAAAATGAAAACAGCTGCAATTATTCTCCCTTCAACTGAGACAACAATGTTGAACAATAGCTAAACTCTAGCTAGAGAACATTTAACTCTTCACTTTCTAATTATTCTACCTGAAGAAACTAAGATATTGAATAGATGATGATGATGATGATGATGATGATGATAATAATAATAATAATAATAATAATAATAATAATAATAATAATAATAATAATAATAATAATAATAATAATAATAATAATAATAATAATAATAATAATAATAATAATAATAATAATATAAAGTTGGAAGGCACCTTGGAGGTTATCTAATCCAACCCCCTGCTCAGGCGGGAAACCCTATACCATTTCGGACAAATGGCTGTGCAGTCTTTTCTTAAAAACATCCAGTGTTGGAGCATTCACAGCTTCTGGAGGCAGGTTGTTCCACCGATTAATTGTTCTAACTGTCAGGAAATTTCCCCTTAGTTCTAGATTGCTTCTCTCTCTGGTAAGTTTCCATCTGTTGCTTCTTGTCCTGCCTTCAGGTGCTTTGGAGAATAGCTTGACTCTCTCTTCTTTGTGACAGCCCCTCAAATACTGGAATACTGCTATCATGTCACCCGTATTTCTTCTTTTCTTTAGACTAGCCAAACGCAAGTCCTGCAGCCATTCTTTGTATGTTTTAGTCTCAACGCCTTTAATCATCTTGGTTGCTCTTCTCTGAATTTTTTCCAAACTCTCAACATCTTTTTTGTGCTATGGTGACCAAAATTGGCTGCAGTATTCCAGGTGTGGTCTTACTAGGGTTTTATAAAACAGTACTAATACTTCACGTGATCTTGATTCTATGCCTTTGTTTATACAACTCAGGATTGTATTAGCTTTTTTGGCTGCTGTTGAACAGCTCATAGTCAAGTCATCATCCACTAGGACTCCAAAGTCCCTCTCACAGTTACTGTTTTTGAACCAGGTCTCGCCCAGTCTGTACTTGTACCTTTGATTTTTTGTGCCTAAATGTAAAACTTTGCTTTTCTCCACATTGAAACTCATTTTGTTGGATAGGGCCCATTTTTCAAGTTTGTCAAGATCTTTTTGGATCCTGAGTTTGTCTTCTGGGGTGTTGGCTACTCCTGCCAGTTTGGTGTCATCTGCAAATTTGATGAGTTCCCCTTCAATTCCCTCATCTAAGTCATTGATGAAGATATTGAAGAGTACTGGGCCTAAGACGGAATCTTGTGCTACCCCACTGCTTACTTCTCTCCATGTGGATGTAGTGCCATTGAGGACTACTCGTTGAGTATGGTTTGCCAGCCAGCTACAGATCCATCTGGTGGTGATGTTGTCTATTCCATCTTTTTCTAGCTTACCAAGGAGTAGGTTTGTGGTCTACTTTATCAAATGCCTTATTGAAATCGAAGTATATACGTCCACAGCATTTCACTGGTCTACTAGTTTAGTCACTTTATCAAAAAATGAAATAAGATTGGTTTGGCATGATCTGTTTTTAACAAACCCATGCTGGCTACTAGTTATAACTTGTTTCCTTCTAGTTGTTTGAAAATGTTTTTTTATTATCTTTTCTAGGATCTTCCCAGGTATTGATGTTAAACTGATTGGTCTGTAGTGTTCTGGGTCCGTTTTTTTCCCTTTCTTGAAGATGGGAACCATATCAGCCCCTTTCCAATCCTCAGGTACTTTCCCGGTGCTCCAGGATTTATGAAAGATGTGGTGCAATGGTTCTGAGATAACATCTGCCAGCTCCTTCAGAACTCTGGAATGTAATCTATCGGGTCCCAGTGATTTATATTAGTCAAAGTCGGATAGGTTTTCTCTTATCATTTTCTTGCTTATTTTAATTTTTGTTTTTGTTTGTCTTTTGCAGTGGTTTTTTTGGTATGTTGGGCTATAGTTTCTTTTTGTGTGAAGACTGATGCAAAGTATGAGTTAAGCAGCTCTGCTTTCTCCCTGTTACCTGTTATTTCCTTGCCATCTTCTCTCTTTAGTGGACCTACAGTTTCCTTGACTTTTTTCTTGTTGTTAATATGTTGGAAGAAACTTCTTTTATTATCCTTGATTTCTGCTGCAAGTCTTTGTTCATTCTGAGCCTTTGCTTTCCTGACTTCATCTTCAGAACTTTGCATGTTCTGGCTGTCTGCTGATAATTGGCCTTAGTTATGTGCCCCTCTTTCCATTTTTTGTATTTGTCCTTTTTGTCTTTCACTTTGTCACAGAGATCTTTCTGCAGCCATGTTGGTTTCTTCTTGAATTTCTTGTTTTTCTTTTTCAG
Source organism: Azemiops feae (assembly GCA_023970755.1). Lineage (NCBI taxonomy): Eukaryota > Metazoa > Chordata > Lepidosauria > Squamata > Viperidae > Azemiops > Azemiops feae. The sequence continues at coordinate 58,396 of JALGBA010002765.1, read as the reverse complement.
TGATATTGTGCTGATATGGGCTTTTATGATCACATTTTTCAGAGTTTCCCAGGCTTCTTAAGTTGTTTTCCCCTTTAGGATTTTCATCCATGGGATCTTTCCTAGGTTCTCTCTGAGTTTGTTAAAGTCAGCTCTTTTGAAGTTTAAGACCCTGGTTGGAACACTGCTATCATGTCACCCCTCATCCTTCTCTTCATTAAACTAGACATACCCAATTCCAGCAACCATTCCTTATATGTTTTAGTCTCCAGTCCCCTAATCATCTTTGTTGCTCTTCTCTGTACTCTTTTTAGAGTCTCAGCATTTTTTTTACATTGTGGTGACCAAAACTGGATGCAGTATTCCAAGTGTGGCCTTACCAAGGCAATTTAAAGTGGTATTAACACTTCACATGATCTTGATTCTATCCCTCTGTTAATGCAGCCTAGCACTGTGTTGGCTTTTTTGGCAGCTGCAGCACACTGCTGGCTCATATTTAAGTGATTGTCCACTAGGACTCCAAGTTCCCTCTCACAGTTACTACTATTGAGCAAGGTACCACCTATACTATACCTATGCATTTGGTTTTTCTTGCCTAAATGTAGAACCTTACTTTTTTCACCATTGAATTTTATTTTGTTAGATAGAGCCCAATGTTCAAGTCTGTCAAGATCCTGCTGTATCTTAAGCCTATCTTCTGGAGTGTTGGCTATTCCTGCCAGCTTAGTGTCGTCTGCAAATTTGATGAGTTTCCCATCTATCTCTTCATCCAAATCATTGATAAAGATGTTGAAGAGCACTGGGCCCAGAACAGAGTCCTGGGGCACCCCACTACACAGTTCCCTACATGTAGATGCTGTTCCATTGAGGACCACAAACTGAGTATGGCCGATCAGCCAGCTATGAGTCCATCTGGTGGTGATGCTGTCTAACCCATATTTTTCTATCTTATCAAGTAGTAGGTTCTTCTGGTCCACTAAGTTTGTCACCTGGTCAAAGAATGCAATAAGATTTGTCTGGCATGATCTGTTTTTGACAAACCCATGTTGGCTTTTGGAAATGATTTTGTTTGCCTCTAGGTGTTTGCTGATTCATTGCTTGATTATCTTTTCCAGAATCTTCCCAGGTATTGAGGTCAGGCTGATAGGTCTGTAGTTTCCTGGATCCATTTCCCCCCCCCTTTTTTGAAGGAAAGTTTTACCAAATGCCTAAGAATGAGCAAGACCCCATTCTGAAAAAGCATTTTATAATTTAACCTTTAGTACCTACTGCTAATAATAAAGATTCTGGGAAATTGTTTTCTCTCCCAGCAGTTGTTACACTTTTCCTCATGATATTAGTGTACTCTGTCCTAAAAATTAATACCTCAATGCTCTTTTAATCCTCTAGACATCTGCAGGAAAAAGAAATGAGATGCAAGAAAGATACAGGAAGCATACAGTGTGTTTGAAAACATAAGTTTATTTCAAAACCTTCTATTCCTAGGCTAGCCTCAAATATCCACATCTGTGAGTATACCAAAATTTTAGTGATCAATCAATCTCACATTGATTCTAAAATCATTAGAATCAACAACAATCCTTATTCCCAGGAAACGTATTTCTCTCTGATGATGCACTGCATTGATGATGTTATCTAACACATCACACCTAACACACACTCAGTCTCGGCAATTTTATCCTCTCCCTGTTTGTTCTTAGATATTTTAATTTAATCCCTGTTTAAGAAATTTAATCTTGAGTAAGACCAAAATGTCATTCTTCCAGGCCAAGGAGGAAGAGCCATGTTCTTCTTCTTCCTTAAAGTGACTCCCCAGAGGGATAACACTCTCTGTAGATGTACCGTATATGTATATGCTTATGCATATGTATATATATATGATATGGGTGAATAAATGTATGTTTTAAATGAATGAATGAATGAATGAATGAATGAATGAATGAATGAATGAATGAATGAATGAATGAATGAATGAATGAATGAATACTCAGACTTGTTCTCTCCACACACCCCAAGTAATTTTTCTTCCTAAGAAGAAAAGGTCAATGCATACAGAATTGCATTGTGTAGTCTGTTTCATGGTTTGGTTTACTTGTAACAGTGTAATCATAAAAACAAACATGAATGCATAGATCATACAAACTATGATAAATTGTGATTTTGTTAAGCTGTCTTTGCTAATGATAGCTCTATCTTCCATTATTGTATCTAAAAGCTTTCTAAAGCTAGCTATCCCTATTACATTTAAGTTAATTATGTGTGAAGAAGTACTTTATTTTGTCAGTCCAAAAATTACTGTCAGTTTCACAGTTGATCCTGAATGCTGATATTATGAGAGGAAGACAAATATATGTATCTATGTACTGCTCTCACATTCCTCATTCAATATAGTACATTAAAAAACTTGCTTTCCCTTTTAATCAATAACTGAAAAATTGATATGAGATTTCAACATAGCTGAGAGACCAGGAATTTTATATATATTTAGTTCACCATACCTTACCCATGAGGCAATGCCCACATTGGAAATCAGTAGGTCCGAAGGACTGAGACCTCAAAAATGTACCCTCATCTAAAAGGATTCTTTGAATTATGTCCTGTTTTGATACATTTTGCCCACAAGAGAAATCTGACCCAAGATATCCTAGAATGACCTGAATTAGGGCTTCTACACCTTTCTTTCTAAAAGCACAATCACACATTTACCACCCAACGATTGTTATATTCACAATTTATTTGAAAAATTGATATGTGGCACATTAGTAGTCATAATAAATTAACTCTGTGGTCTCCAAATGGTCCTCGAGAAAAACTTTTTGAATGCAAAAACTTACTGAGATTAACAGGTAATTTTTCTCTTTCATTGTGAAGAAGAACCCCCCCCCCCAAAAAAAATGACACTGGTGCTGGAATCCCACCTCTCAATAAGAATCCTTGCAGCATCAGACATTTTAACAATGTGTGGATATTTTTCTACTTCAACTACCTTTCAAATCATCTGGAGATAGGTGGCAGCTATAACCTGAAAGGTACTCTGAGAGTAATAAAATCCTTAGAATGGGGTGATCAGAAGAGGAAAGTTTCTCATCATATTCTGGATTTTAGCAAAGCATTGGCTACAGTTCCACATAATGAGTATATAAAAAGGTTGTACAGCTAGAACTTAACCACTGATGGTTCAGTGGATAGGAAGTTGGCTCAGGGATAATTCCCAGTGTGTTAATGGGGCACTGTCAAAGGGCAGATCACTAAGTCTTTTTCTGCTATTAGTTTTCTATTTTTCTGTTCAAATGAACTAATCCATTAACTGAGAAGGTGGAATAAATTTCCTTTCTTCTTCTTCTCTTTTTCTTGTCCTAATTCTGTTTACTTTTCTACTTTCCTTTTTTGCTGAAAGGAAAAACTACAGTACCAACTCTTGAGAGATATGACACATAGCTCATCCTTTAGGTTTAGATTAGGGAAAATAGAGGATGATGTTTTCCAGATAAATGAGAAATATCTATGTTCAGTTAAATGCATGCTCCATTTACTAACTATTTTTTCATCTCCATGTTATCTCTCACATTGAGTAGGAAATATAAATGTAGAAGTTATAGAACAGTAAGACTAGTTGTCAAAAACATCACTTCTTTCCAAGATTGAATGGAACTGAAGAAAACAGTTGAACAACTGTGAGCAAAAAGCAAGTATAAATAGTTTAACATTTCCACACAAGCAGTTCTGTATCTTATTTTAAGATATGTTCTAATAGAACTTTGAAAAAATATATTAAAAGATATACTGTGCATGTCAGTTTTGGAGGGTTCTGGTAAATAGATCTTGAGAAATTAGTGAAATTCTCCTCTGCAAAGTAGATCCCACAAGCCTGAAGTCTGCCATTATCTAAAATATATACCGTATCTATCATGTGAATTGAAAGCAAGAAATAGCTGGACTCAAACTGCTAGTAAAGAAAGGCTCAACTTTGAATATAATATCTGTTTTTATTCTATGCCTTAGCAAGCCCAGCAACACTACTGCCTAATGTACATATTTTGCGTGAACAGGGTTTAATTCTATTTCCTAGTTCACTTAGTGCAACACAAAGTAATGATGAATGCCAAACAGCTTTCTGCTTATAGAACTGCTTTCAGACATCTTGGCGAGACAGAAATAATCAATAGCATTCCCTTTGAAATCAGGTTTGGAAAATATTATGTGCAGCACAAATGTGATTAGTTTGCTTATGAAAGAGCTTGCAAGATTAGTTAAATCATCATGGAAGGCATTAAAGAAGAAAAAAATATGAAGGAGCATCTGGCACATAAGGGAGGCTTAAGAGCAACAGCAAGCTTGCTCTTCTTTAAAGAAATGAGGCAGAAGGATGGGAAAGCTTCAGGTGATTGAATTGCTATAGAGAGACAAACCATCTGAACTCTGTGCATTTAGGAAAACTTATAGCTCAGGTATTGAAATCCGAAGCTACAACCCAAAATTAATTAAAATTATCCAGACAATTGGAATCTGGTTTGAAAAGGAGCCATGGAATAAAGAAGATATTGTCATACTTAGATAAAAAGTGTAGGGAGGGGGGTGTTCAAAAAAGCTTTTTAATATCCTTTTAAGAAAAAGCTTATTGGAAGGCATATACTGAAAAAAAGTGCTTAAGTCTAATATTCTGTCTTAAATGTTGACAAGAGACAGTTTTATAATATTTCTGCATATAACATACTGTTAGGAATATGATTTGAATCAAAATATCTGTTAGTTTAGTCATGTCCACATAATGGGGATAAGAGGCAGATTTCAGAGAAGAGAAATAATTTTCTTCTTATGAATTGTTCAAAGTTAGCAACCAAGCACATATTTTGGTTGCTAAGAAACCACCAAGATCCCTTATCCTGGAATGAGACGAACAGGTGGTTATAAAACTAAGGTCATCTGGGATAAAGAAGGGGAGGGGGGAATCTGCTATTGGCAACAGGGTTCTCTTTAAATGCTTGCCATGATAGATAAATTTCTGTGATTCCCAATGACTAGCCAAAAGCAATGTACTGAATTGCTTGCTCTCCCTTGATGCTAATCATGGACTTATTAAGAGTCAGTCCTTTTACTGCATCTCTTATTTTAGAAGATTAATTTTTGTTCAAACACTATCTGTTCTGTGTCTTCATTATGAACAAAATGGCTATCCTGTGGGTCCCCTCTCAATTATATTAAGCCTCAGGTAATGTTAGTTAATGGCCCACTGACCAAGAGAAAATCAATAGAAGACAAATATCTGGAAGAAAGGGTGGAAGACAGCAGATGCTGAAATTCAGAGAGTTGAGAAGAGATTGGTAAATGGAAAATTCAATGACTAGCAAAAGGTTCCTGATCTTTCACCATCAAATGCACAAATGCATACACAAACAAAAGGCTTTGATGGAATTTGACAAGCAAAAATTGATTGGATGTCTATTAAATGAATATAAACTTTTAAAAAAACTTTAAAGTCAAGGCTAATGAAATTTAATTTAATTCCTATCAGTGATGCATTTTTAAAGAAATATTTATCTGTGTTCTATCCAGATTCATATCAAGAAACAAAATCCTAGGCAGATATAAAGAGGTTCAAATACAAAGTCAAATCTTAGCAGCTACCGTTCATTTCTATGGTCAGAGTACAGATGGGCAAGTCCTGATCTATATAATGTGATAAAAGATAACGGTTTCCCTGTCCAGTCATGTCCGACTCTAGGGCACGGTGTTCATCTCCATTTCTTGGCTAAGGGAGTCAGCGTTGTCCGAAGACATTTTCTATGGTCATGTGGCTGGCATTGCTGTATGCCAAAGGAACATGGAATGCTGTTACCTTCCCACTGAAGTGGTATGTATTCATCTACTCGCATTTGCATGCTCTTGAACTGCTAGGTGGGCAGGAGCTGGGTCAGGAATGGGAGATCACGTGGTGCTTGGTTCTTGAACCTGGGCTTTCAGCTTTCCAGCTGACAAGCTCAATATTTTTTACTGCTGAGCCATCGGGACCCCTATATAATAGGATATGATTTATTTAGCATATGGCATCTAGAGATCATGCAATCACTGATATACAAATATAAGTTTAAATAAAGCATCTATCTATCTATCTATCTATCTATCTATCTATCTATCTATCTATCTATCTATCTATCTATCTATCTATCTATCTATCTATCTATCTATCTATCTATCTATCTATCTATCAATATAAGATATAAAATATTAAAGTAAGATAAAACCATAATAAAATTGCCATAATGGCACCAAGAATCACAATGGGAAAGATGTTATAATTTGATATCTAAGGAAGCTAACCATCTAACTATTTCTGGTGTAGCTGCAATGAGATCCTCACAGCTGCCTTGAAATTTCCTTTTTTTTTAAAAAAATTTTTAGAAGAAAGCTAAAACACAAAACTCCAAAAATGTTTAAGAAACACACACACACACACACAAACAAAAGAAACAAGACATTGCCTTGAAATTTCCTGAGGAGACAGGGATACACGATAAAAGATAAATTCATGTCTGGTCTCCTGGTGCTCTCTTTTGCATTCCCCCATACTATAAATAAAGGATTGCTATCACCTGAGTTAAGAATTCAGTCAAAACAATGAGATCTATTCACCTCTATGATCTTCAATGACAGTTATTCTGATAAAAATTAGAGTCTCACTCAGCTTAGCAGTCTCAAATGTGGCAGAAATTTTCCAGGAACCCAATATGGCAGGGTTAGAAAGAAATGTTTATTGTAACATCGAAACTGAAGACTTTCCCAACAACTGATTGCCTCTAACAATAGATAGTTAGAATTTATTTTCAGTCAGATAGTTGCAGAAAAGATGTGGAAAAGGAAAATGTGAAGTGGCATTTAATGTAATGATAATATGCTGAGATGTATATCATCCAAAAATATGATGTACCAACTATTTATTTATTATTTATTCATTTATGTACTTGTGTGTGTGTTTGTTTGTTTGTTTGTTTTAAATAAAATGTATTGACTGCCCATCTTACCCCAAGGTAACTCTGGGCAGCTTACAATTATAAAGGATAAAACTAAATATAAACTAAAAACAAATAAGCTAATCCAAAAAGTCAAACACTGTGGCCCAATTAAAAGATGGAGAGGGTGGGAGCAGGATGAGGGGGTGGGATCTGTTGTTAATCCATCAACCACCTCCATTGTGATGCTCCCCAATAGGAGTAATAGCACTTAGACTTATATTCTGCTTCACAGCACTCTCTGAGCAGTTTGCAATGTCAACATTTTCCCCCCAACAATCTGGGTCCCCATTTTACTGATCTTGGAACAATGGAAGGCTGAGACAACTTTGAGCTAGTCAGGATTGAACTCCTCATGCCCCCAACTAACTGGCAGAACCAGGTCTTAAGGCTCTTATGGAAGGTAGGAGGGTTGGTGCCAATCTCACTCCAAGGGGCAAGATGTTCCAGAAGGCAGGTGCAATGGCAGAGAAGACCCTTCTCCTGGACCCTGCCAGTCAGATTAATTGGGACCATGGGGTCTGCAGCATGCCTCCTCTGCCGGTATGGGTATGATGAAACAACCACAATGGGATGACATGGTTCCTCAAGTAGCCTGAACCCATGGCATAAAAGGCTTTAAAGGTGATTATCAACACTTTGAATTGCACCTGGAAGCAGACCAGCAGCCAATGTGGCTCACAGAGCAGTAGTGTTACATGGACATTCTTGGGACCCCAAGAACTGCCCATCATTCTGCATCAACTGTAGCTTCCAAATGCTCTTCAAAGCTAGTCTCATGTAGAATGCATTGCAGTAGTCCAACTTTAAGACGACTAAGCCTGAATGACTGAGCACAGGGACTCCTGATCCAGGAAAGGCCACTACTGGCACACAACCTGAAGTTGCGTAAAGGCTCTTCTCGTCACAATTGCCACCTGTTCTTTGAGGAGAAGTCCAGGAGACCCTCCAAGTTGCAGACTGGATCCATCTGGAGTAGTGCCACTTTCGTGTATATAATACTATTGCTGCAATTATAATATATAAAAACAGAGTTCCATGACTTTTTCCCAGGTGTTTGTTCATCAATTTCAAAAGAAAAACCTCTGGTTTCAAATAATATGACTACAATCTTTAAGATCCTCTGAAATGGTATATATTCATCTACTCGCATTTGCACACTCTTGAACTGTGTTTTATCTTTTTCTCAATTTTAAAATTCATTTCATTCATCAATTCTATTTGATTTTGCATTTTCATATTTTTTTGTTAACATTTTTTGTATTCTGTTTATTAATCTTAAAACCTGCTAATACATCACATTCTTTTAATTTAGCTATTAATATTTCAATTCTCCTTAAAGGATTTTCTAGAGCCAGCACTAAATCATCTGTGAAAGCTCTTAATTTATAAGACTCTGCAGGAGAAAGATTGGCAGTACCAGGGAGCAGAGTTAAAGACAATCAGCCTAGAATACAGCCACCAGTGCATTAAGTTCAGCCCCACTCGATTTCCACTGAAACCCTTATTTAGCTCCAAGCAAATGCTGACCATTAGTTGAGATGATTCCTGTGCATAGGTTTTTATTAGTAAATTGGACCTTCATATATGGACCTAGTATTTTGTACCTGACAATCTCATCTGCAGTCTTTACTCTTAGAATCCTCTCTTCTTGTCTTATGTCTCTATTCATTAGTTGAAGAACCAAAAAAACAGGAGAAGGGACAGTGGGCAGCCTTATATTACTCCTTTTTGTATTGCACATAGTTTTGTTAGATCTCTGTTGACAATTACAGATAGTCCTCAACTTACAACTACAACTGAGCTCAGAATTTATGTTGCTAAGTGAGAAATTAGTTGAGTTTTGCCCAATTTTACGACTTTCCTTGCCACATTTGTTAAGTGAATCACTACAGTTGTTAAATAATTAACACAGTTGATAAGTGAATCTGGCTTCCCCAGATTTGCTTGTCAGAACGTCACAAAAGATAATCACATGACCCCAGGACACTGCAACCATCATAAATATGAACCAGTTGTCAAGCCTCCAAATGTAAAACATGCGACTACGGGGATGCTCCAAATGTAAGTGTGAAAAACGGTCATAAGTCACTTTTTTCAATGCTGTCGTAACTTTGAACAGTCACTAAATGAACTGTTATAAGTCAGGGACCATCTGTATTTGTGATTTCTGTGAAGTATAAATCAATTTATTTAAATTGAATGTCACCAACATCATTGCAAGTTGTTTTTATAGGATTTTATATGAATGTATTGTGTGATTTTATATTATTATTTTACATGTATTTTAGTAATGCGAGATTATTAAAGAACAGACAATAGGTTAAGGACAATGAAATATATTGTCCTTTATTATCTGGACCTGCCGATACAAATAGAGAAGAAACAGCCTTTTGATTTCTTTCAAATACCTGTCAGGCACATTGTGGAGCTTAGCATCCCTCTATTGATCCATAAACACAAAATCAAATGAAGTCCTGACTCAATTGAGTTGTGCTCCTTTTGAAGCGAAAACTAATGCCTCACCTTGTCTTTAAACTAACATTTGTCTCTATAGAAATTGGACACCAACAGCCATCCAAATACCAAAGTCCCTGCTGGGTTTTTTTTTCTTTTTCTTTTTTTTAAGGCTCTATGTTGCTTCCCTTTTTAAAATGAAGCAAATTCTGCCAGATATTTGGAGAAGGAGGAAAAGAAGAGAGCAGCAATTCACAGTTTCTCCCTTTTCTCTGTCTTGATGAAAGAAACTGAGATGAGACATCCTGATTTGACAGCTGCTATGATGATAATTAGTTAATGTGTCTTAAGTGCTTCAAAGATCTAAACCAGGGATGTCAAGCAGCCGGCCGGTGGGCTGGTTGCATCATGAGGAGGCCGCACCCACCCCAGTTCTGGCAATGCGAAAAAAGTCACGATACGTTGCGATACGTCATGTGACGAGGTGAGTTTGACATCCGTGATCTAAACTATCACACTAAGAAATCCTTACTAGTTTAGGAAAGATGTGAGAAAAACACTATTTACAAATATTTGCAATATTTTTTTATGAGGAAGCAGGAAAGGAGAACAACTAAAATGGGATGGCACCTTAAAAGATAATTGCTATACAGAGAATGTCCTAGTACTGAGGACAGGGAAATCAAAAATCTGACAAGACAGTTCCACACCAATTGAATGCCTCATCATGATGACACAAAATACAGCTTCACTCATCAGAGAGGGCAATGCTGGATATGCCCATGTTCCTTATCTCATCATACAACCATCAGCTAGGGATCTTGATGCTTTCTTTCATATCAACCCTTTCTCTCCATCAACCTAAAACTTCTAACAACTTCTATTAATATCTGTTTCCCATACCAATAAGCCATTGTGTGTTTAACCATGGTTTCTTAAATATGCCACTGTTTGTAGGGTCTGCACAATGTTCTAAACCAAACCAATCACATCATGACTTACAATCTTAGATACTTGCGTATTTTCAAGCAATAATACAAGCAAACACGAGAGTTTTTATATCAGTAATGTCCCAATTAAATTATACCTTTCTTAGAGAAACTCAGTTGATGGTTACATTATTGTCTCCTAAGCACAGATATCACATTTTTATTCATTTTGGCATTTTAAATTAACATTATGTTTTAGATCTGGGAGAAAAAGAAGCTAGATTTTAAATATTTAAATGGGAAGAATTAATTATAAGCCTTTATTAGTTAATCCTACTTTTTAAATTAATCTTACTGCAGGGGATCTGGAGGGAGAGCTTTAAAACTTAATAATGAGTTCATTTTTTAAAAAAAAGCCAGACACTCTTTTTTGAGCCACGTCCACTTTTTGTATCTTGCTCCATCACATTTGGAATGCAGCTCCATGTCTTTAAAAGTTGCATGCAGTCCTAAGCCACACAGAAGCTGCACACTCTGTTTTAAACACTATAATGCATTTTATCCCAGGTATCCCCTTAATTTATTAAAACAATGTTTGAATGAATGATCTTGTTTTTCAGTGTATGATATTTCAATTATACAGCTATATCATATTGCAACATACTAAAATTTTCTGAGATTATTAATACAAAGAAATCAAAGGAAATAAACAAACATCCAAGCAAAATGTCAAGCAGGATAGTCTTCTACAGATGCCTGAAATTCAAGCTTTAGCAAAGCTGGATCAGGTTTTTTTCTCAGTCCTGCAATTCTATAAGCTTGTTCTGCCATGCTATTTAACTTTAAATGTATATATTTATATTTAAATGTATATATACAGTGAGAACTGGACACGGAACCACTGATTGGTTCAAAATTGGGAAAGGAGTCCGGCAAGGCTGTATTCTGTCGCCCTGCCTATTTAACTTACATGCAGAGCACATCATGATAAACGCAGGGCTAGATGAATCAAAAGTTGGAATTAAGATTGCTGGGAGAAATATCAAAAACCTAAGATATGCAGATGATACCACTCTAATGGCAGAAAGTGAAGAGGAACTAAAGAGCCTCTTGATGCGGGTGAAGAAGGAGAGTGCAAAAGTTGGCTTGAAACTCAACATTAAGAAAACCAAGATCATGGCATCCGGCCCTCTCAATTCCTGGCAAATAGATGGGGAAGAAATGGAGGTAGTGACAGATTTTATCTTCCTGGGCTCTAAGATCACCACAGATGGGGACTGCAGCCAAGAAATTAAAAGACGCTTGCTCCTGGAAGGAAAGCTATGGCAAATTTAGACAGCATACTAAAAAGCAGACATCACCCTGCCAACAAAAGTACGTATAGTCAATGCCATGGTTTCATGGCTGTGAAAGTTGGACCATAAGAAAGGCTGAACGCAAAAGAATTGAGGCCTTTGAACTATGGTGCTGGAGAAGACTCCTGCAAGTCCCTTGGACTGCAAGGCGATCAAACCGGTCAGTCCTAGAGGAGATCAACCCTGACTGCTCCTTAGAAGGCCAGATCCTGAGTTGAAACTCAAGTACTTTGGCCACCTAATGAGAAGGAAGGACTCACTGGAGAAGAGCCTAATGCTGGGAAAGATTGAGGGCAATAGAAGAAGGGGACGACAGAGAATGAGGTGGCTGGATGGAGTCACTGAAGCAGTAGGCGTGAGCTTAAATGGACTCCAGAAGATGGTAGAGGACAGGAAGGCCTGGAGGAACGTTGTCCATGGGGTCGCGATGGGTCGGACACGACTTCACAACTAACAACAACAGTGCCAAGTAGATAAAGCATATAGGTACACATACTGATTTTGGATATTGGAATGATCTTTGAGTAGAAACCTCACTGTACAGTATAAGCATAGGAAAGTTGATGTTTACAGGAAAATAAGAATTGTTTATATTTGTTATGGATACAATGCAGTGACATGCAGTACAACCTGGTATACAGAACAGTAAACATTAGAAATTGATTAATGCATTTTTTTTAAATGTAATATAACATCCATGCATGCATCTTATCATGAATTCACCTGAAGCTGAATATGGAGTTGCTTGGCACCTACTTGTATCTTGTAACCAATAATTTGTTTGCACTTTGAGTCTGTAAAGTAGATATACCCTGTATTTGATGATTGGAGGTGGTCTTTAATCTTGGGAGTATTGCTAATGTATCCTTTGTGTGACTGATGAGGCTTTTCAGACTATTACAAATAAACTAACTGGAGACTGAGTATTGATTTCATAACCCTGACTGAGTAGACAAATAGATTGGGATCAACTTTACTATATTTAGTTGAGAAAGAAGAATTGCAGATTAGTCCCAACTTTTCTCTCCAACAAGTTCAATATGATGTTAGTCCTGAAAGTCATCTCTGAACTTTTTGTTTAAAATATAGACCAAATAAAATCCTTGATTATATCTAGCTGAATCTAAAAGGAGAAGAAAAAGAGTACAAACCCTGCATTTCCTCCCAAGTTCCTCTAAACCCCAGCCATATATCTTCTTTTAAAAATATTGATAGCTTCAACAAATATTTATGTACTTGCTACCTATAACTTTGTCCTTTCAAAAGTGGCAAGGAGGGCAGAGAGGGTGTTTGCTTGTATCGAAGAGCTGAGATAGGATTTTCCTTCTAAATAAAGTTGGAGGCAAACTCAGTTTTTACATCCCAATAAGCTGATTACTGCCACAACATAAATGTGATCTGTCCTCATCGCCCCTAAACACTTCTGAGTAAGATAACCACTCAACTCTTTAGTTGGGAAAAGACATTCATGTTGAAATGTAATAAGCTGTTTCTTCTTGTGATTTTAACAAAATGCAGCTTTTGGGATTTAATTTACTTCATGTGGCACTAGCAACTAATAGGAAACTATTTGTATCAAGATACATAACATTGGAAACTATTAACAGAGCTAAATAACTTACTAACAAAAGAGAAATTCACAATAAACTATTTTGAAAAAAAGATTGACTCTCCTGGCTTGGGGAGGTTTATTCTTGGAGTGACCATTTAATAGTAAAGAATATATTTATAATTTATATATTTATACTTTCAATTTATAAGGTCGCCCTAATTCATAACTGACTCTGGACATTATATAATTAAAAACCAATACCCTATCTCAAAAAGCAAAAAAAAAGAGCAAAAAACAAACTTAGGTTAATGGTTGGAAACATATATCACAACTAAAACAAACAATTCTTATCAAACGGGCCCACCTTCTCTTCCTGTATTTGAAGGAAGAGAAGCTGACAGAGAAATTTTTGTTAGGCCCCAGGTGAAAAAAGTACTCCTTAATATTTTCTGAAGGAAGGAGAGCCTGAAGGGTTTTGGATCTCAAAAGGAATAAAAACATTCTATTGAGCTTCAGATCCTGAACAAGCAGTTTGCTTTGAATTCTCTTGCAAACCTACCCTACCATTTTTCTTGCTGAAATTAGTCTCTAGGGTTTGTTACAATCTTATGGGCAACTGCATGTTATCAAACAGGGCATGCATAGATCATATTCCTCCTGAACAGGGTTACCATATATGTGGCAAAGGGAGGACGTCATGTCCTCCATTCAGCAAGCAAAGTCTTAAAATCAAATAATATCTGGCTTTTGAGGATTTTCTTTTACTATTTTCAAAACAATATTGAAACTTTCATGTATTGTGACTTTGTAAATTATGTGCTTCATTCTTTCCCTTATCACTTGACAGACTCAACACCCTAGATTTACATTATTTACATTACATTATTTATTTCCTGATTCTAGCAATCGATTTCAATCTAGTCCCTTTAGATCTATGATCAATGTATTCTGTAGACCCCATGATTCATCATACATTTCCAGGATGAAATTTGAAAAGCATTGTTGATTCTCTGTTATCACTAGCATATGTTCTTAAAAATAAAGATTTGTTGCAAAAATATTATGATGGGAAAAAGTTTTTCTGATCTTGGGAAAAGTAATTTCATATAAATGTAGGTCTAAGTACATTTGTTTGCAGTTTTTCACTGTAATTTTTGTAGTGAATAATGTTCTTTGTGGATTGGATTCTTTCTTCAGCCTGTATGTATGCTCCATCTCAACTATGATTTAAAGGGTTTCCAATGTGCTTCAGAATCAATATTTTGCCAAATCTGAAACTGATTTGGCAACTATATTTGGAACTCTTTTTTAACCAGCTGTATTTGGAACTCTTTTTTTTTTTTTTACTCTTTTAGTCTTTCAACAGCCAATGAACAAATTGGTTTTTATGTCTCTAATTTTTTCAGGCAAAGACAAACTGATCACATCAAGAGATAATGATCAGATGCAACATCTTGCAAGGATGACCTCCACTGTTTACTAACACATATATAGCCAATCTCATTCTTTGTTACATCATCAGGTGATATCTATGTCTTCTTATGAAAGTTCTCTATCATCTTGTGATAGAGATGTTTCAAGCCATCTCAATCTCAACCAATCTGAGCGGTAAATCTCTAAATACAGGTAGTCCTTGAGTTACGAATGTAATGGAATCTGCCAATTACATTTGTAACCTGAGGATTCATTGGAGTGAATCACGTAAAGTGAATTAAAAACTCCCTGCTTTCGCCCATTCATTTGCTAATCAAATGTGTGAGGTATCTCAGGGTGGGGAAGGCCGGGGGGAGAGCTAGTGATGGAACAGGCTACCCAAGAACTCCCCCGATCCACTGAGATACCTCATGCTCCCCACAATTGCTCCCCCCCCCCATCCTGCAGCACCAGGTCTCACTTACTTGCAAAGATTTAGTCAGCTTTCTCCTCTCTGCCGCAGTTTGCCTGTTCCCTGCACTCCAAAAGCGGAGCGGGGACTAGTTGGCCCTGCTCAGCTTGCGATCTCCCATTAGGCTCAGATCATCTTTGAAAAAGCCCTTGCTGCCAAAAATGGAGCCCAGGAGAGATGTGCCAGCCCCTACTGAGCTCCATTGTTGCTGGCAAAGGCTTTTTGCAAAGGCTTGCCGAAGCTTACAGGGAGATTGCATCCCTCTAGCCTCCAATCGTCTTTGCAAAAAACAGGCTCCCGGGCTCCATTTTCAGCAGCAAGGGCTTTTTGCAAAGACAACCGGAGCCTACAGGGACACAATCTCCCTGCAGGCTTCAGCAAGGAAACGGCAAATAGAGAGAAGGCCTGAAGGACCGAAGCCATCCTTCCGTTTGCAAAGCCTTTTGCAGCATATCTCATCCAGGCCTCAATTTTCAGAGAACAGAGGCCTAAAGTAGTGTGAGATCACAAGAGATCAGTAGCACAAGATCTCTTACTACTGATCTCGTGTGATCTTGTGGTACTTTAGGCCTCTGTTCTCTGCAAATGCACCGAAGCCCTGAAGCAACAAAGCAGGCAAAAAAACTGCAAGAGAGAGGAGACAGCTCACTAGAACTTTGCAAGGTATGTGAGTGTCCACAGGCCCATTGCCTGTTGAGACCTGGCAAGGGAGGAAGAATAGGCAGTGCCTCTGCAATCATTTGTAAGGGTGAATGACTGCCATGCTGCTGCAACATTCGTAACTTCAGGACTGTGTCGTAACTTCAAATAGTTGCTATGTGAACTGTCATAACCTGAGGATTACCTGTAGTAGTTTCAGATCATAGCCTGAGATTTCTTTTATTGTGTCTCTGCATCATCTTTTTCTTCACTTGGTGTGTAGGCTTGGATAATAGGTGTTTTTACATGCCTTGATTGAAACCTGCCTATGATTATATGTGGGGGAGGGGCTAATAACTTTCTAGCCTATCAATGTTTTGCTTGCTTGCTTAGTATCAAAGTCACTCCATATTCATAAGGCCACACTGCATCCAGTTTTAGTCACTATGATGTAAAAAAAGATGTTGAGATTCTAGAAAGAATGCAGAGGAAAGCAACAAAGGTGATCAGGGAGAGGCTAAAACATATAAACAATGGTTGCTGGAATTGGGTATGTCTAGTTTAATGGAAAGAAGGATTAGAGGTGACATGATAGCAGTGTTGCCACAAAGAAGAAGCACCAAAGCACCTGAGGGCAGGACAAAAAGCAATGTATGGAAACTAATCAAGGAGAGAAGCAAGCTAGAACTAAGAAGAACTTCACTTTTCATTCCCCCCCCCCCCCACTCCTGGTTAAAGGAAGAAAGCCCTCTCTATTTCTCTTAATCCTGTCTTAGCCTTGACTTTCTGCTGCTCAAGTTACATGATCAAATGGAAACTAAGTCCCTTTATAGCCTTCAGCTGCTGTAAGGAATTCATATTAAAGGGGGTTAATTAGAATCATTTTTCATTGCAAGAGAAAGTGACCTCTATCAACAACAGATTTGCATCTTACACTCTATCTCAGTCTATCCTCATTTAGCCTCCTAACTTGTCTACCTGTGGGTATTCTGTGGTGGAGAGAAAAGCATAATGGGAAATAAAAGAACAGCTAGGAACAGATGAGCCTTTTCCATTCCAAAGTCAGAGCCTGATTATGAACCCCACAGAATTCCCCCATCCTCACTAGCTATAGCACAATAATAGAAGCATAAATATGGGTTTATAAAAGATCCATAAATAAATACACAAATCCTAATAATACATTTATTTTTCTGTTTCAAGACTAATTACTAAACGCTAAATCATCTCTGATCCTTCTCTGGCCAGCAACATATTTTAATGAATTTCTGTTTCTCTAAGATTAATAATTAAAATCAGTGGCTATTTTTTCTTAAGAAAAGAGCCTGGCCATTCCTGAAGGGAATGAAAGTTAGCAGGGAGCAAATATCAGATATAAAGGAGACATTTAAAAGATTTAGCACCTCCCCTTCCACCAATCTTGAAACCAGATCTCAAGGGGAGCCCTGCTTTTTGACAATTGCTGGGCTGGGAAATAGAGTTTGGATATAGTTCGGGCTTGTTGAAAGAGAAATGAATATAAGACTAGGCAGGGCTTTTTTTCTCATAGAATGCTCAGAACGGAGTTCCGGCACCTTTTTTGGATGGAACCTTGTAGGGTAGGCAAAGTGGGTTGTATGACATGTGTGAGTTCCGGCACCTTTTTTTTTTTTTTTTTACAAAAAAAGCACTGAGACTAGGTATGTGTACCAATTATTTATTTAGAAGAGTTATATCGTGATCTATAACTTTGGTGGGTCCCAATGACATTCAATAATAAAGAATAAATATAATCAAGAGCATTCCACAACACATCATATTCCAATTACAGAATCAAAACACCTCACTGAGTCTACAATTACACTTGCTAAAGTTCCTTCCATCTTAGCTCAATGTCTGGGTGTAGAGACAGGCCATCTTCACACTCTTTCAGAAGGCCAAGCTAAATCCATAATGAGAATTGTTGGCTTAGGAATTTTTGTGGTGCTATGGTGTATAAACCACAAATGAGGGGTTTTTTTATATATAAACTTCATTTGTGGTTTATACATCATAGCATGTGGCACAGTAGAATTCTGGAGTTTTGAAAGAGTTCTGAAATTTTACAATTTATTTTAAGCTCAAAAAAGAAAAAGAAGATAAGAGAACTGGCAGGAATGAAAGATTGTTTTTTTTCCCTACCAATTCTTATTTCCAAATGACTTTTACTGGGTTGCTTTCTGTCATAACAGATACAGAGGAAGCAATTGAAAAGTATGATGGATTTCAAGTGAAGTAAAGGTGGGTGAAGGACAAACTAAGTAAACTAGTTTCTTCCTCTTCTCCAGCTCCTGATGGCAGCCACATCTGTTCTATTTCAGCTAAACAAATTTAACCAAGTTAAATTTCCCACCCCAGAAACTATGTGATCAACTATGTTTCCCAATAGAATAGTTTGGCGGGCTTTCTAACATTAGGCTCAACCCGCAATCTAATCGACAGAAAGGACCTTGGTTCCCATGGGACAGAGAATTGTTTAGACTAGCATAAAACTCCCCATTCCTCCCCCCATTCTTGTGGCAACCGAAAACAAGCAAGATGGCTTCAGTCAGGTTTGTTGCAGAGTTGACAGAGAGATTGAAAGCAGCACTGATAGGCTTTATTTACTCTCTAAATTATTTATTCTAATAAGGAACTCAGGGCAGCATTTCTGCTTCAGAACAATGTTTGTGTCACTTTGAGCAGCAAAATGGGTGGCACATAAAATAAATAAATAAACAAACAAACAAATAATTCTTGCAAGGAAGGCTCTCTCAGGGGCTGTCAAACTGACCCCTAACTGTTGATTACACAGTGGAAAATACTGCATGGGGACCAAAGGTCATATACAGAGGTAACTGAAGCTTCAGTGATCACTTCAGGAGCCTGTATTAGAAAAACATACTGAAGACAAATCTGTATATTCATATGATATTTATTTATTAAGAAGGGATGTGTGTGTGTGTGTGTGTTCTTTTTCTCTTTGCAATCTCTCATCTCAGAAACCATTTTCCCAGCCTTGTTCTATAAACTATAAACTTGTTCTATAAACTAAAGCAAAGTGGCCCACGGAGATTTGTATGATTTCTTTATTACATACTTTACACAGGAATCACCAAAGAAACCTCACCAAAGAAATCTCGTCTGAACCCCCAAGACTGATTTCCAACTTTTTTATTCAACACCAGTTGCTGAAGAAGGGTTATCTGCCAATTTCACTTCTAGACATGATATGGAAGGATTATCAAATGTTTTATTGAAATTTTTTATTGAAATTACTTTAGTTACCTCATGGAATGTTGATTCTCTAGGACAACTTTCATGACACAATCAGTGGTAGTTGTATGCCAGTCAAGCGTCATATACTGTAATAGGCAAAATCAAGGAAGCAAAGACAATGCAGATTTCAGGAAGAAGTTAAAATGTTGTTAATGCTAGTCTGTGGTAAATACAGAATCTTGAAAACTGTTAGCCACAGTTATAGTGAGCTAATAAAGGAGGTCTCTTTGAAATGTCTCATATTTCTCAGCAGCTGAGATGCCTTTTCTAAAATCAACATTCAACACTTTATCCTCTACTTCCCCAAATCCCTCATGCTGCCTGGTAGATTGCAGTTCAACTGTTCCAGTGAGTTTGCACTCTGATCTGTTCATAGTCTCAGGATGCTTTTTAATCCAGCATTGTCACAACAGACAAAGAAGTTTCAGTTATCTGAATTTCCTCTTACCAATTTAAACTGATCTGTTAAACTAGTCAAGGATAATCTATTCTAACCACACTCTATTAATCTTTCATAAATTACTATACAATGGGATATCTATGTGGCATGTTTGAAATTAGTCCAGAATCCTGAATTGGTTCAAAAGAGTGAGATTGAAACCAATACAGATAGTCCTTGACTTATAATTGAACTCAGAATTATAGTTGTAAGTCATGCCAGTCATTAAGCAGTTCACTATGTGACCGTGCCCAATTTTATGACCTTTTATGCAACAATCATTAAGTGGTTGTTAAATGATATGGTTGTTTTTTTGTCAGAAACTGGATGTAAACATTGGTTTTCGGCAAAAAAATATCATAAATTGCAGTCACATGACCACAGGATACTGCAAACAGCTGTAAATGCAAGACAGTTGCTGAGCACCCCAAAAGTGATATGATTGGGGGTGGAGAGGCCATCAGAACGTCAAATCCAGGTCATAAAATGCCCTATGGAGTCTTGTTGTAACTTTGAGTCATCAGTAAATAACCAGTCATAAATCAAGGACTACTATACCATTTTCACTGGTGATTTCAGACTATTGCCCAGTCTTGAAGCATCAAATTTCCATCCACTGACACCTTCCCATAGACATTATTAGTGCTTTGTCTTAACTTCATTCAGCATCTCCATCCACTTTTTGTCCCACGTTTTTGGAGCACTAAATGGCTCCTATTATTATTTTTTTTAAGTATTTTTCCTTTCCAAAGGCAGAATTGATCTGTGTTGGTCTTACAAAGCAGATTGACTCAATGAGCAAATTCAGTAAATGGTGTCCAGTGAGGATAATGTCTATAAATTGAAGGAAAGAAGGAAACTGTTCCTTAGGCTTTGCTGCTTGATAGCAATTAAGCTGATGGTCCATAACACAAATAAAAGTCTCTGAACTAGGCAGCTTCATCCTTTGTGCTTCAGGGTAACAACAAGCCAGCATTGTGAGGCAAGCAACTTGAATTTAAAATGAATGTGGGAGAATCATAATAAAGAATTCATTCTAAGATGTTTAAAGGCTAATGGTGACTGCTTAGTGGTTCAGCATTCCTTTTGTTCACTGTCTCATATGTAATAAAATCTGTACCACATTATGTTTTGCTCCTGTATGTGCTCAAAGCCTCATGCTCATTTGCAGATGAAAATAGATTCTTGAAAACAGTCCCTAGCTCTTGCCTATATTATGATTTCCAAGACCAAATGCTTATATTCAAGCAAAGTGAAAACCTTTCCCCCACTTTTTTTACAATCAGAATTAATTTCTCACACTATCACCTACCATATGTTTTTGTTGAATGCACACCAATATTCAATAAATTGTGTAAAGGAGGTGATAGTGTGCATTGAGAATCTACCATAGCCTATTGTATTTTTGAAGATAAACAGTTTGGACTAATTGTAAAAATAAATGATGAAAACCTCTAAAAGACGTCCAGTAGGTAGGGTAGGATAGAAACTAGCATGTGTTCCGTATCAGATAACTATGAAGCAATTCACCTCCTAGCAGAGGGAAAAAATGTTTCCCAACCCTAGTTTGCAAATAATTTATATTCTTACAGATAAAGCAAACCAGTGGTTCTCATTTTTCTTGGAACCAAGCATTTCAAGAAGGAACACCATTTGATTATTTTTTACAAGCTGAAGCTTTTCATATTCCCCAGGGAATGTCCCTTCAATTACTAGTTCCACAGAAAGGTCATGTTTCCAGAAACTCTTCCTGCTAAGTGTGAAGCACAGCTGTTAAACAGTGCTTTGTATTCCATGCAGACACAAGTTTGTTCAAGTGTTGGTGAGAAGAGAAGTGTTTGATCTCTGTGGAGGGCCCAGCAGGCAAGAAGCATCTAATTATAAAGGTAGTTGTTGCAAGCAGTCCATGGAAAATTTGAAGGGGGGAGGGGAAGAATGAGGAGGCAATCAAAGTTTATCAAGGTAACTCCTCCCAAGTCTTATTTTTCTCTCAGCGTGAACTTTCTGCAGAACAGCTGTCCCCATTGGGCTTGTTCTTCCTTTCAGAATATGAATCATTTACAAGATGAAATCTGTGAAATTTCTCTTTCAAGCACTGCATGGGGGAATCCCAGGATGTATAGAATACAAGGCCGAAGGAAATTAACTTAGAAGCAATTTATCCATTTTCTTGACTAAAAGAGCCAAACAATTAAAATGGAAAGTTTACAGTCCAGTTAAAATGGGCTATTAAATTATATGGATTCAAAATCCTATAGACTGCAATTATTTGAGCACATATTTAAATTTTACATACCAAATTCCATAGGATTTTAAAATGCTTAGTTGTGATGGGACACTAACCTTATTGATTCAGGGAATTCTTGCCTTCGGTTTAGTGGTAGTGTCCCATAAAGCTATCAATTTCTTTCATTCATAAAAGTCAATGGCAGCAATGCTCTTATATGAGATAATAATACCAGATATATTTGGAATCAATTAAGGTTTTTTCTTATATTTGCATACGTGATTTTGGTTTCCTGATCACAGTAGTGTGTGACTGTTAAAACTAGAGGTAGGGGGATGATACTCTAAAACCTCCATGAGCATATCTTTTGCTTTGTTCTATTTCTTCAACTTTGACAGTCTCTTTTCACATTCACCCTTAATGACTTATTTATCTTCATTCCATAATTCTATCAATGAAGGCTGGGCTTCAAATGATTCCTTAGATTCTCCTTGAAAGTGATAGGTACAACTTCAAGATCTGAAATAGGCTGTGAGAATAACCTTGAAAAAGAAGAGGAAAAGCTCTAGCCATGGAAACAGATATAGAAATTTGAACCCAACACAGGAATGGAATTTAAGAAAACATTTCAGACATGACCTTTTTCTAGTTCTCTTTAAGATAAAGACAGAGAGGGAAAGGCACATTCAGAGTTGTAAGATTCTGTTAGTGTAGCCTTACAATAATATAGTTACATTAATTTTATTGTTCAAATCTGGTCTACCTCGAAAGGTTTTCTTCTTCTTTGGCTTAACTCAGAATTCGCACATGAGCAGTTTATGATCTGTTCTCCAGTCAGCAGATGGTCATGCCTCTGATAATATAACTGAGCTGTTCCACCTCCTTTTAAAACCAATAAAATCATTGTTATTTCTATGCATTCTATCTAATTATGTCCATGAATACAAGGATCATTTTGGTTGTTTGAAGAGTGTTAGCTATGAACAAGTCAGTTTCTTGCTTCATTTTAGTCCCTGACATTTTCCTCTTTAATGTTTCCAAATTTGGCATTACAGTGTTTAATCATAAGCAGCACAGGTTACTTGCATATGCTTTCAATTTCAAATTGAACTTTATCATAAAACTCATCCTCCTTTTTTGCATCAGTAGTTGGAGCATAAACAATAGCAACAGAAATAGCACTTAGACTTAGACTTCTTCACAGTGCTCTACAGCCCTCTCTAAGAGATTTACATAGTCAGCATAGTGCCCCCAACAATTTGGGTCCTCATTTTACATACCTCAGAAAGATGGAAGGCTGAGTCAACCTTGAGCCAGTGAGAATCGAACTGCCGAACTGTTGGCAGCCGGCAGTCAGCAGAAGTAGCCTGCAGTACTACATTCTAACCACTGTGCCACCAATGATAATAGTCATGGTAAAGGTTTATCCACAAAGTCTGATTAATATTATTTGGTCATTGATTGCACTGTAACCAACTATTATTCTTACTATGCTTCTTCTAAGTATAAAAGGAATATTATTTGTATTTGTTTTTGATGTCCTGAGTAATAAACAGTGTGACCCTATGACTATAGTGGCCAGTTCCAGATCATCTCAATTTGTAATTTTTTACTTCATCTTTCACTATGTTGAGCTTTCTTGTGTTCATGATTCATACATTTCAGGTCCCCACTATAGTTCTGTCTTTGCAGCTTCAGAATTTCTTTTCCTGTATGGCAACATTAGCAACTAGATAATACCCAAAGGTATTATTCTAGCCACAGCATAAACACTATTAGTATTCCAAAAGGTCCTCGGCTCCTCCTCAATTGATATTGAGTGCCATCCGACTTGAGAGGCCCATCATCCAGCATTATATCATCAATCATTTTATATTTCTATTTAGAAGACAGAGATAATGGTCTTATAGGACAGAAGGAAAAGCCACTACTACGATAAAAGCTCTGAGTTGGGGGCAAGAATGTAACATGAGTAAATGTTGAGACAACCTCCTTTGAGACAAGATAAAGAGAGAGAAGGGGAAGCAAATTCAGACTGGCAATATTCTGTTAATATAGCTTTATACTTTAATATAGCACCAGAGGGAAGAACGAGAAACAATGGTTAGAAGCTGATCAAAGAGAGAAGCAACCTGGAATTAAGGAGAAACTTCCTGACAGTGAGGACAATCAACCAGTGGAACAGCTTACCCCCAAAAATCGTGGGCGCTCCATCGCTGGAAGTTTTTAAAAAGAGATTGGACAATCAGTTGTCTGAGATGGTATAGGTCCTCCTGCTTGAGCAGGGGGCTGGACTAGAAGAACTCCTAGGTCCCTTCCAGCTTCTATTCTATTCTATTCTATTCTATTCTATTCTATTCTATTCTCTATTCTATTCTATTCTATTCTATTCTATTCTATTCTATTCTATTCTATTCTATTCTATTCTATTCTATTCTATTCTATTCTAAAAAGTAATCATGATACATCATCAAACATCCACATTTGCCTATCCCAGATTCTTGGGAAGAATTTGATAAGTAGATAAAAATGCCAAGTCCAGTCTGAACATCTGGCTGACTGTGCAACAAACCATAATTTATTAAACTTAATGTGCTCTTGACTCTCAACGACTCTGGCATTGGTTCCCTTGTCTCATCTAAGGGCTGATATTCCACCAGTATAGGTTTTTTGGTAAGAGTGGTTTACCATTGCCTACTTTTGCCCAGAATGAGTTGAAGCCTTTGCGCAACATTGTCACTTAAGTGAGCATCCAGCATCTTGCTATATCACTGCTGCCCAACATAAGGTATGCTTAGTTAGAAAATTGGGATGACCTTCATACCTTGAGTGACTCTATTGGGATATATGGTATATTCATGGCATACCCCATCACGCATGGGGGAAAAAATGGAATGGCTCAAGCAGTTTCTTTATTGTTGTTTGCCTATAGACCAGAATTTTGACAGATTAAAGCATACTCTGCATAACAATCAGATAAATGATGTGAAGAATCAGGGAGGATCCTTTCTGTGTTTCTCTTCCTGCATGCTAAAGACTCAAGATTAATTTGTCTCTTTGCTCCCTCCTTTTTATGACTCAGTGCCAGATTCCACCACACCTTCCCAACATTCTTTGTTCATCCGTCCCAGGAACAGCACCACCACGACTACCATAAGGCAGCACAGCACGACTTGGGGAGCTATATGCATACCTATGTCTAAATTAATTTGCTATTAATGTTTCCCTGACTCAGATTTTTAAGATCCACTACAGGTTTGGAGACAGGAGCATCTCTGGGATTTGAGATATATGTGTGCATTTCTGTGTGCATTAAGCAGCTCTAAATTAAAATCTGATTACCAAGTTTTATAAGAATAAACACTGTTTTTCTAAATTAATGATTGCTATGCTCATTTGTAACTTCTATAATATGTATCAGAACATGAAAGATACAATAGGATCCATATTACGAAAGACACAGAAGATCTTCTCTGGAGTGATCAAGCAAGCTACTATCCTTTTATTACTGGTTATAGTTTGAAACCAAGCTGCTTTTTGCTGACTACTCGGAGACTTTCTCCTATGCATGCCCCATCATGCTGTCTCTATGCAGATACTGACCTGGGTAATCCACGGATACTCCCGACCACTACATATCAATAGTCAAGCAGAAAACTTAACAGCAAGCAAATTATGACAGTGCATTTGAAGTAAAGAACAATTGTACATTGATGGAGTTAATGAACTGAAAATGCAAAATTACAGACTTAGAATCAAAGAAAGATATAGGATTATCTTATTTTGCTATTAACAGCATTCTTCAAGACTTTGACAGTTTGCTCCACATTTCAGTTATTCAGTGACACTCTCTTTCCTAGGCCTAAGGCCCAAAGAATAGGATGAACATTGGAGCACTCTCTGATCAAGATGGGGAACTTTGGATCTGCCTTCTTCAAAGTGACATAGTGCTATTCAATGAAATCTCAGGCTCCTGGTTAACCATCAAGTGCTGGCAAAAGTGGATCCAGATTTCCTTGAAATTCTGGGCTAGTTTGTCCCCAAAGGCTTGGACAACTGTGATGTCCACCATCATGACTGCCAGCCACAAAAGTCCCACGAGCAGACATTTGGATCTTTTATGCATTAAATACTGTACTTGTACATGTTCTGAGAGACTAAGCCTCCCCTTCAACTCACCCTTGTCATGTTTCTCAAAGTGTTTGTGGAGGTCTCCATATTAGCTGGGTGGAAGGGAGGCAAATGACAACATGTGTCAAAACATCAGCATATAAATCATGCAATTTACAGTATGCATATACATCAAACATATTAACATTCTGATCTACTTATATTCCATAGGCTGCTGTGAAAGTCCGACTAAAATGAACCAGGTCTATGAAACAATTATTAAAAATAAAAGGATGGTTGGGTTGTTGTTGTTGTTGTTTTGTCTCAGAAATTTGTGGGTAGAGAAATTGTGCCCAAATAATTGCTTGCTCAAATACCAAAAAAAAAAAAAAAAAGATACTGCTAACTGCCTGGCTGCTGAATTCATTTAGTTAAATGAGCTAAACCTGCCATTTAAATGGTCCCTTTAGAATATTCAGGCAGCACACCAATGTGGCTAAGATGAAACAAAATGAATAATAGCAATAGCATTTAGACTTATATGCCGCTTCATAGTGCCTTACACCCCAATCTAAGCGGTTTTACAGAGTCAGTATATTGCCCCCAACAATCTGGGTACTCATTTTACCAACCTCAGAAGGATAGAAGGCTGAGTCAACCTTGAACTGGTGAGGATCAAACCCCTGGAAAACAGAATTAGTCTGCAATGCTGCATTTTAACTAATGCGCCACCACAGCTAATAGATGGAAGCAACAAAACATAATGGTTTGACAATATTAAGAAAACTGTTATGTCTTCAGAAAAGTCTTCAGAAAAGATAGAGTACAATGAGGAAAACCATAAAAGGTGCAATAAATTTAGGAAAAGAAAGAAAACTTCTGCCAAAAAAAGGCTAAAGTACTTAGAGCTGGAAGACTGGGGAATGGAGAAGAGGTTGGCAAGAGACAGTATGAGAGATCTGTGCACATAATTTATAAAATTACAAAGCTCATAAAAAGAATGGATGGGAAAAATAATTTTCTCCCTCACATAACATCAGAATTTAGATCTACAACAAAGATGGTGGGTTATGGGCTAAGGAAAGACAAACTCAATTGTAAATAAATTGGCTTCATTGTACACCAGTTATACCTCACACAAGACAAAGTAGACTTAGCTTCAATTATTGCTGTGCTGGAGACAACAGAATTACTGGTCACAGCAGCCTTTGAAGACCATTTAACTGATTCAAAATAGAAATGTGAAAATAGGAGGATACTGACCGATCTTATATTGCATTAATTGCACCAGCTAAATGTATTACTATTTGTGTTTTTTCCTACAGCCTGCAGCAATAATTACCAGCAAAAACAGTGTTATCATGTGTACTATTTGGAGTATACTAGAAGATAATTTGGAAAGGTTGGTATTGCTTATTCTGTCAAAAGAAACTGGTACCTTTTAAAATTCTATTTTTATATCATCTATCAAAGATATGTTGCATCTTCATGGCTACAATCTATATTGTCTCCCTACTAAGGCAGTTCAGAAGGCACCAGTCTTATTATACAGTATGCTCAAGCTCATAGTCCCTAAAGTCCCACATCCGAGTGATTTCTAAGAATGAAATCTATACATCGGGATCTAAAATTTCCATCACTTATCACATCATTATAATATTATTGCTGAATTTTGAACTTTGTCATTAAATTTCTTGGGACAGAAAAACTGCAATAAATTACGTTAAATTCTCTATTTGTCCATAATGTCTCTATTCCTTACTTGCAAACAGGAGAAAATGCCTAACTAAAATGATAATAAAGACATTAGTGATGTCATAAAACAGCTTCTGTGTGACAAAGGAAGGAGCAATGAACCAGGGCCTCTGAGTGTCAGCAGCTAAGGCAACACAATGTAAGTTGAGAGAGCACAGGTAAGTGAAGGTTCTCACCACTAGAACAAGAGAACAAGAATTTCAAAACAGAAACATGCAGTGACTAAAAACTGTTTAAAATACTATGCCTATCTGGAAGCTGAACTTTCTAACCCCACCTTGTGGGGAGCTGACTCTGGTAATTCAGGTAGGAACAAATGGTACTTTGTATATTCACACAGGCACACCTATGCTTGATTGATGCTTAATTTCTTTTCATCTAATCTTAACCATTGATTAATCATCATCAATTATTTAAACTCAAGTCTGGACAATAAAAAAAGATTTAAACATTTAGTCTGACGATCCTTGGCCCAAAACGGAGATGTTCAGACAATAGCAGGCAGAGGCTACTGAAATTAAAATTATTTTCAAACTTGCAGGTTGCTAAAATCACATGCATCAAGTTAATACTACAAAAGATCTTTTTATTTATAACTTCAGCACATACATTTATATATACTATCTCAACTATTAAAAGACTTGCCTTTCTCTCATGGAATACATATATATAAATTTTTGCTCAGTCATAAAATTTAGTACATTATGTCTAATTAAAAAGACACACTACAGACAACATCCATCTTTAGGGAACTGTAGTTATTTGGAGAAAGAGGCAGGGATTCCCAATCATAAAGTTAAGAATGATTTGACAAAAACTCAGTACAAACCACAGGCACAGCTAGAGAATCATATTAAATTGTAAAAGTAGACTGGCATAAATATTATTGTCCTGATGCCCACATTCTCTTATGCCTCAGCAATAAGGCAGAAAAATGTGATGTCCTTGCAATTTAATGCGAACAAGTTAAGGAAAGTGATCAATAGATTCCTCTGACTTTATTTATTCTCAGTAGTGAAAAAAAAAAAGAACCAATGGCTTTTCTGGGTGAGTGTAGAGATGATGCTTTGAGTGGCAGGTTTAACTATTGGTCAAATTGCCCATTTTAGAATATGGAGATGTACTCCACTTGTGATCTGCTAGGATATTTCTGAACATAAGTTTACTGCTGCTGAATGAGAAGTTACAAGCAAGGAGACAGGTATGCAGGATAACACAGAAGAAAGCAGCAGTATCAAACAGAAAGATCAGGAGAGCTTCCTCCCACATCACCCTCTACCTCTCCTTAGTGTCTGTTACCTCTCAGTTGGGTCAATAGGTGCAGAGGAAAGTCATGGAGGAAGAATCCAGGAGTAGTTTTTGGAGGAGGCAAAATAATCCCCCTACATATGATAAACCTATAAATAGGGTAGTTATGTGAGCTCCTTTGTAGCAAAAACAGACGAAACTTATAATGGTAACAAAACAAATTTGGCAGATCTCAGCTTCCTTTCTCAGTTTAAATTAATCACCAGTACAGTTCTAGACTAGCATTTTCTCAAAAGAGTGTTAATTCTGTTTTTAAAATGCAGGTCTATTGTATTTTCAAAAGAAAGCTAAACTTATACTTAGCATTTATAAGACACACATATAGGACCAGACACCTATATAGAACCTGACAAGGGCTTTGGGAAGCAATGGTCAAGTAGTATACAAGCAGAAAACTCTCTGCAAGCCAGGTTAAAGCCAAAATAACCATGGCTTGCAGTGCCCAGTGACTGGAGGGGAGGGGGGAATTGCCCACAGAAGGATAAACTGTTCAAAAAAAGTCTGTGAAGATTCTCAGTCATCCAGGTCATAGTTGTTTTAAAGGTGCTTTTTCAAAAACAACTGGACTGATTTTTCCTTGAGGAGGAAGAAGAAAACATTTCGCTTCTCATCCAAAAAGCTTCATCAGTTCTGATAATGGGAGGGAATGGAAGGATAGGTGATGGTGGTGGAAGAATTGTATTTCTTTGCAGTTATCTGGTTGTTAGCATTCTCTCTGAGAGCTGTTGAGACCATTGTAAAAATTTTCATATGACAATTCCATTCATTTTTCAATAGATCCATTGTAAAATATAGCTTTGTTATTATTTTGGGCATAGTCCCCCAGTAAAGCAAACCTAGTTTCATTCAAACTAATCTCAACCTCCACATGAGATAATATCATTTTTTATTGCAATTGTCAGTTTATACAACTCCATTTTTCTTACTTGTCTCAGCTAAAATAAATTCTTCTCTTACTCATTCATGTATGTTTCCTCTAGACAAATACCATCCAATTTTAATTTTTTCGGGTAATGAAGTATCTTTTTTCTTTGGGGGGGGGAGAATTTGTCCCATTTACATTCCACATTAAATATTTAAATTCCATGCTTATTTTATAAACTTTGAAAAGTCTATTTTATGTCACCCAATGTCTTCCTCAGTTTTTTGCTGTGTTAGCTGCAAAGCTCCTTCCATTTTATTTCAATTTCCTACGCCATACAACCCAACTACATTTTCCTCCTCAATATTTCCAACTTCAGCATTCCAGTATCCAATCACAATCACTCCTGCAGTTAAAGTTGAAATAATCATGGCTTGCATTGCCCAGTGACTGGAGGGGAGGGGGAATTGCCCACAGAAGAATAAACTGTTCAAGAAAAGCTGGGTAGATCCTACCATGTCAACAACATTATCCAAGAAGCATGCTAAATGGTGTTCGAGTAAAAACTGTGTTAGCAAAGGAAGAAAGCTCTATTTTAAAAATGAACTCACTGAAGATGACTTTAAAACATGGGTTGCCTGGGCCATGTTGAGTGAAGAGGATTGTCTTTCTTAGCCACATATAAAATATGTAATATTGTTTATGTATGTAAATCACATAATAATGTTAGAATATTAATGATCTTGTGGGGCTGCATTACTAGTGTTTAGGGCCACATGTGGCCTGTGGGCTGCTGATTGGACACACCTGCTTTAAAATGTTTCAGAAACAGTCTGAGGATGAAATGAAAGTAGGAGGATCTGTCATATAGAATTGGTGATCAGGAGAAATTAGCAATTGGTAGTTTAAATGGACATGAAATCAAAATGAACTTCCAGGATAGACATACTTACTCAGTTGTGAAAATCAAGCTGGAGCTGCGAGAGGCATTGCCTGCCTGGGTCCTGAGGAGAGCCCAGGATCAGCAGGATCTGCAGCAGGATCAGCGCACAGCTCCAGCTGATTGGGGGTGGCAAGCAGCCTCACCCAGTCTTCAGGCAGAGATTCAGCTGGAGCTGCGTGAGGCATTGCCTGGGTCCTGCTGAAGGGGAGGGAAGAGATGATATTAAAGGGGGGGAGGGAAGAGAGGATAGAAATGGGTGTGGGGAGAGAGGATATAAAAGGGGGGGAGGGAAGATGAGGATATTAAAGGGGGGAGGGAAAAGAGAGGATATAAAGGGGGGGAGGGAAAGAGAGGATATTAAGGGGGCGGAGGGAAGAGAGGATATTAAAGGGAGTGAGGGAAGAGATGATATGAAAGGGGGTGAGGGAAGAGAGGATATTAAAGGGGTGAGGGAAGAAAGGATATTAAAGGGGGTGAGGGAAGAGAGGATATTAAAGGGAGTGAGGGAAGAGAGGATATTAAAGGGGGCGAGGGAAGAGAGGATATTAAACGGGGCGAGGGAAGAGATGATATTAAACGGAGTGAGGGAAGAGATGATATTAAAGGGGGTGAGGGAAGAAAGGATATTAAAGGGGTTAAGAGAAGAGAGGATATTAAAGGGGGGTGAGGACTACCTGTACTTTATCACTTATCACTTTCTCAATAATATTATGGAAAGGAAGTTCTTTCATGGCAAATTTAAGTTTTCTTCATAAAATCATTATGATTATAATTAAATAATAGGTCAATATGATACTTTCAAATTATAATTTATGTACTTCAATACCTATGTCATTGATGAAAAAGTTTTCAAATTCAAATGGAATATGTTCCAAGGGTTCCAAGATATGCAAAATATCCCAATTTGAACTCAAAAGAAGTTTGGAAACGTGATTTTCATTTGCACTTCAAAGTTTTTCACATATAACTTAAGGTTTTATTGCATTAAATTAATATCAAGTTTTGCAAGTAAATATTCACATGAACACCAATTGGCAGTCAAAAGGCATGACGAAAATTCTTTAATTTCACAACATATAGACAGATTTAACCATAGTTTTAATTGGGAAAATGTGATAATCTTAGACCAGGCCAAATCCAAAAATGCCAGGGAATTTCTAGAAGCCTGGCACTCTGATAAATCAGCCATTAACAGACATATAGACATCAACATTTATAGACTATGCAAAAGAGACAATCAACTAGCCCAAAAGAGAAAAAGACTCCAGCACATCCCCACCAGTAATCACCACTCAGATCAGCATAGATTAACTCCAAGGTCAACTTCAGACCAGCAATCAAGTAAACAATTCCCCAATCAAGAAACTGCCACAAGAGCCATTAGTAAACAGCCCAACCAAAGAATCCCTAAGACCGCCCCCATCCACACAGACAGACAAGACACCAGAATATAAACTGACAGCAAACAGCACTTTACTAGCACTGATGATATTACCTAGTTAGGGTACAGTATAATGAAATGTCTGCAAGGAAACAAGCAAGCTCAGAGAGCACCAAGGACCCCTCATATTCACATCTGGATCCCAGATTAGCCACATTTCTGACTGGCATTTTTTCCCTTACAGCTGTAACAGTTTTGAGGTGTTGGGCCTGAAACAACCTGCACAAGGAGCTTTTTCTACAGGAGAATGGAGTCACTCGAATGCCTATTACAGCAGGGGGAATATGTGATTTTTCAAAATTCCCCCATGTTTGAAAGTGATTTCTTCCAAGTAAGTGATTTTTCTCTCATAGAGACCTTGGGGAAAAGGAGATGAAATGAGTCAAAGGCAACAGCTTATATAGGTGGGGAAATAATTTAATTTCTAACAAGAAAAGGCTCTTAAAGCATAATCCTGCTTGAAAGTTATACTTTATCTTTTATCACAAATAAAGAGAAATTAATTGCTTGTGATTAGTACAAACCAATACAATTTGGAATATATGTGTGTGTGTGTATATGTGTATATGTATGTGTGGGTATATACGTGTGTGTGTATATACATATACATATACACACACATACACACACACACCACACACACACACATATATATATACCATATTTTCCACCACCATTACCATCTTTTCATTGGATTGGATCAGACAAAATAAAGTGTACTTTAATTCTATTGAAGCTGTGTTGAAAAATGAATAGTGGTATGAATCATGAAATGTATATTTTAAATAAACAAGGTTAGGCAGCTTTCTGAAGCATGATCAAAAGGAAACTGGGGGTTGTTGTTGTTATTATTATTATTATTACTCATTGCACAGCCAGATGTTCAGACTGGGTTTGGTATTTTTGACTACCTATCAAGTCCTTAACAAGGACCTGGGATAGGCAGATCTGAATGTTTGATCGTGTTACAGATATCGTCGCAGGATGGAAGCTGTTTCCAGTAAAGCCACCTTTTGCAATTGACTGATGGTGAATTTGTCAGTGCGAATGGTGTTCAAGTGATGCTCCAGTTGTTTTGAAAGAAAAGGTGTTTACCTGTCACAAATATATAGTGATTGAAAACAAAGAAATAATGATCTGTTATTATAGATCAATCCAACAAGAAGAGGATATCTGAAATGAATGCACCAGTTCTGGAAAAAACAACATTCAGAATCAGAAATAACAGAACAGAGGCTAGCAGATCAATATCAATTTATAATATAAAATAAAGTATTCACAGAAGCAGAATTGGAAGAACTGCAAAGGTTTACCCAGGGCAAAGAAATCAAAACCTTGCCAGAAGCAACTCAAAATGTAGAGGCAATCCAGGGGGAGAAGAGGATTCCAGCAGAGATATAAAAGTGTATTCATTTGGAAACCAGGCACCCTCTCCTCTGCGTCAGGAAGAACAAAGACCTCTAACTAAAGAAGTAAAATAACTGAAAAAAGAATAACTGAGCATGTAGAATAGCACAAAAACATCAGAATAAGACTGCCTGCATTGAAGCTTATTCCAAAGAAACATCTAGCCCAAGCATTAAAAGATGCAAACATCGCAATAATAAGTATAAGCACTAACCCACTGAAGAAACAAACCAACTTATGTACAGCACGCTTGCAGTTATAACTGATTACCTGGGATTCAAAATCAACAAAGAAAAAAACGAACAGTGCACCACGAAAATGGAAGTTTAGACTGGAAAATAAGATCAGCAAGTTGAGATCAGACTCAAGCAAGCTAGAACAGATGGAAGAAAAGAAGCTGAAGAACAAGACCAAAGAATATGTAATCAAGAAATATCACTTAGAAACAAGGAAGATCAAGGAAGTACTAGATAAGACCCCGGGCCCCGATGGATTACCTGCAGAGCTCTACAAATCATTACAATATATACTAAGCCCAATATTGAAAGAACTATGTAATGAAATACTTTTGGAGGCTAAAATACCAAATACATGGACTGAAGCTAACATTACCTTAATACCCAAAGAAGATTCTGATTTGACGTAAATAAAAAAATACCGACCAATATTGTTATTAAATGTAGACTACAAAATTTTCACTTCAGTAATAGCAGAAAGACTAAAGAAATTTTTGCCCAAATTTATACATACAGACCAAAATGGCTTTTTACCTAAAAGACAGATAAAAAATAATTTAAGAATGATTCTAGATGTTTTAGAGTACTATGAAATTTGTAATGTATTGAGTTAATTTTATGAAGCAGGTTGCTGGGATCTGTGTAGGAACTGTTAGCAGACCATGTGGCCTGCCAGCCAGACTCGCTGTCTACAAGACTGTTTAGTATGCATTTGAGTGGGAGAATACTGAGCTCTCATTGGCTGACGCCACCCAAAGCTGAATGTATAAATAGGGGTGGAGCAATGTTTGTTAGTTTCTGTTTTGACCTTCAGTAAAGAAGTACTTGTTCTATTGCTGCCTCTTCAATGCTGAACCAAGCAGAAAACAGAACATTGGTGACGAAGGTGGGATCGTGCTGCCGCAATTCAAAGAGCTGAGTCACTATGGGGTCAGGCCTAGCAAGCGCTTGGTTGGAACGGCGTTCCACCCCCCTCATTCTATTCTGCCAGTACGGAAATGCTGGAGGAGAGTGCTTCCAAGACTTTGCCCTGGAAGTCCCACGGAAGCCTGCACAGCATGAGGCATTGAAAAGGCCGCGAAAGACTCACCATGGCGAAGATCGGAAAACTCTCCGAATTCGACGTCGCTCATCCAGAGAGGTGGAGCTCCTATGTCACGAGAGTTGAAAATTACCTGTGGGTAAACCAAGTTCAAGGCGACGGATTGAAGGCCGCGACGCTACTGTGTTTTTGCGGTCAAGCAACTTTCCATATTGCAGAGAACTTGGTTATACCAGTGCCGCTTGAGTCCATCATGTACGCAGAACTTAAGAAGATGCTCAAAGAACATTTTGAGCCCAAGCTTTTGGTCATCGCTTGGCAGCACGCTTTTGAACAGCGAGACCAGCGTCCCGGCGAGTCCGCCGCCGACTTCATAGCCGCTCTTTGCCAAGCTGCATGGCAATGCGAATTCAATGATCTTGAAGAGAGGCTACGGGACCGCTTAGTTTGTGGTCTAAGGAGCCGAGAACTGCAACAGAAGATCTTTGCTAAAGAGACTATCTCTTTCCAAGACACATTGAGGGAGATAACGGCCGAAGAAGCAGCAGGCGGAGCTGTTAAGGCTTTGCGGCTCTCCAAGAACCTTCCTTGCACGGAGGCCGTCCACCACGAGGACGTCGAGAGAGTTGAAGACTCCGAATCGGACCACAAAGTCGATCAGTTGCAGCAACCTCCGGAAAGAAGGCATCAACGGCAACCTGACAGGGCAGTTTCCTTCTCTCGATGCATCGGGTGTGGAGGCCGACACAAATGGGCTGACTGTTGGTTCCGCACAGCAACTTGCCGGGCGTGTGGCAAGCAAGGCCACATCGCCGCTGTTTGTTTGGGTCGCAGGAAAGAACATTCCTCAGAAGAGTTGCCTCGGAAAGGTACCGGGGTCCCCAGTCAAAACAGGGTGGGCTTCTGTGCGAGTAGAAGGAGCGTGTTTAGGACAGGCGCCCATCGCCCACTCAAAGAAAAGTTACACCTCAAAGTCAAGCTGCAAGGGGTTCCTTCTGACATGGAGTTGGACACCGGTTCAGCTCTATCGATAATCTCCCAAAGGACACTTCAGCAGATTTGTAGTCGAAGCGGCAAACGAGTTAAACTCAGGCCGTCGAACCTCGTTTTAACCGCCTTCCAAAATTCCTGGGTAAACGTCAAGGGGGAGGCCACACTCGGAGTGCAGTTCAGGAATTTCAAGCGTCCCTTGAAAGTCGTAGTTGTTGAGGACAACCGCACTAGCCTAAGTGGCTCGATTGGTTTGATGCTTTGGGAATTCAAGTGACTGGGTTAAATAGCTTGCAAACGTTGAGCCTCTCGGCGGTGTGTAAAGAGTTTGCTGATGTCTTCAGCTCAGAGTTAGGGGCATACAAAGGGCCTCCAACTGCACTACGGTTAGATCCTTCAATAGAGCCAATAAGGATTAAGCCTTGTCGGGTGCCTTTTGCCCTAAAGCAGAGAATCAATGCAGAGCTGGACAAGCTGTTGCAACAAGGCATTTTAGAACCAGTTGATAGCAGTCCATGGGAAACTCCCATTGTCACGCCACTTACGGCCAACGGAGAAGTCCGCATTTGTGCCGACTATAAATGCACGTTAAACAAAGCTCTCCAACAGCACTCCTATCCGGTACCTGTAGTCAGCCACATTTTGGCATCTCTACAGGGAGGTCGCATTTTTGCCAAATTAGATTTGGCCCAGGCCTATCAGCAGCTGCCGGTGGACGACGCCACGGCGGAGGCTCAAACCATTGGGACCCACCGGGGAGCCTTCAAGGTGCGAAGGTTACAGTTCGGGGTTAATGTAGCCCCTGGCATTTTTCAGAGCGTAATGGAGCGCACGCTCCGCAACATTCCGGGTATATGCCCATATTTCAATGATGTCCTCATAGCTGGGGAATCAGTCGAAAACCTCGCTGACAGGCTCTGGGCCATCTTCCAATGTTTCCGCAAAGCGGGGCTGAAGCTCAAACAGGAGAAATGCAAAATTGGAGTCACTTCCATAGAATTCCTAGGGTTTCGTATAGATGCCGAAGGCATTCATCCTGCTGAATCCAAGCTTAAAGCAATTCAGCAGGCACCCAGTCCCAAGACGAAGGGAGAGCTTCAGGCCTTCCTGGGACTCCTTAATTTCTATCATGCTTTCCTCCCCCATAAGGCCGCAGTGGCAGAGCCGTTACACCAGCTCTTGGACAAGAAGGCCCCATGGAAGTGGACGAGTGTCCACAAGAGGAGTTTTGCAGCAGTTAAAGCATTGCTGTCATCTAATGTGGTGTTGGCTCATTTCAATGAGCAGTTGCCAGTCTGCATCGCGTGTGATGCATCCCCGTATGGGATCGGAGCTGTGTTAAGCCATCTTAGAGCTGATGGGACACAAGTCCCTATAGCCTATTACTCTAGGACTCTTTCTGCAGCGGAATTACGCGCAGATAGATAGGGAGGCATTGGCCATTGTGGCTGGCATAAAAAAGTTTCATGACTTTTTGTATGGCCGCCATTTCACGGTCTTCACTGACCATAAGCCACTCTTGGAGTTGTTCACTACGAACAAGCAGACACCCCAGATCATCTCTCCTAGAATGTTGAGATGGTCAATATTCCTATCTGCTTATGACTATTGTCTGGTTCACAAACCGGGTAAAGAAATGGGCCACACAGACGGCCTTAGTAGGTTGCCTCTACAGCTATTAGAGTCAGATCCTGCTCCAACCAACCACATCCTGGCTATCCAGGATTTGCTGGAGTCTCCCCTTAATGCAGGGGAATGTTGCTGCAGAAACAGTTTCTGACAGCACGTTGAGCCGCGTGTTGAACTGTGTGCTTAAAGGATGGCCGGAAACATGTCCTAGCCCTAACTTCCAGAGTTTTTGGAAAAGGAAGCATGAGTTATCCACCTTTAAGGGTTGTATCCTGTGGGGCAGTAGGGTAGTAATCCCGACCTCACTGAGGACTAGAATCCTTGATTCTCTGCATGAGGGACATCCAGGAATAGTCTGGATGAAGGCACTCACCCGCAGCTACCTTTGGTGGCCTGGGCTCGTTAAAGATATCGAGGCCCAGGTCCACAGGTGCCTCATTTGCCAGCAGTCAAGGCCAGAAATGCCACATGCTCCTGTACATAGATGGAAGACCACACAAGCCCCTTGGTCGAGGATTCATATTGATTTTGCTGGCCCCTTTCGGGACAACTCTTCCTCATTGTTGTGGACAGTCACTCCAAGTGGCTAGAGGTCATTCCAGTGTCCACTATGACTGCTGCCAGGACCATCCAGGTTCTGCACAGCATCTTTGCAACGCATGGGCTCCCAGATGTCATAGTCTCGGACAATGGGGCTCAATTTACTTCTGCAGAGTTTCAGTCCTTTTTAAGGGCAAATATGATTAGGCATGCCACTTCAGCTCCTTTTCACCCGGCCTCTAACGGCCAAGATGAGTGTATGGTCAGAACGACCAAGGAATCCTTGAAAAGGATCACAACTGGCAACTGGCATCACAGGTTGGTAGATTTCCTACTCTGCCAACGCACAATGCCCTGCACTTCTACGGGCAAAAGCCCAGCTAAGATGGGGGAGATGCCTGATCACGAAGCTGGATCGCTTACATCCAGACAGGGTTGCTTCACAAGCACAAGCCTAAGGCACCGAGGCACTTGCAAGTGGGTGATCCGGTTTGGGCACGCAACTATGGACAAGGGGCACTGTGGGTGGTAGCTGTGGTTTGCAAGGTGTCAGG
This sequence comes from Azemiops feae, assembly GCA_023970755.1. Lineage (NCBI taxonomy): Eukaryota > Metazoa > Chordata > Lepidosauria > Squamata > Viperidae > Azemiops > Azemiops feae. The sequence goes on along the minus strand of JALGBA010002765.1, from coordinate 19,834 downwards.
GCCGCTCTCATACGAAGTGGCCCTGGAAGACGGTCACGTGCTCCGCAGGCACATTGACCAGCTGCGTTGGAGGTTGCCATGCCACTCTTCCGCTCCTGGCTCTGCTCTCAGGGGGGGGGAGGAACACGATTGCGATCGTGCATTGGAGTCTCTCAGCGAAAGTGGGACCTTGCGATCACCAAATGGGTTTTTTGCCAACGAGGCTGCTCCTGACTCAGGCACTGCGCCCATGGGACATTGCTCTCAATCGGCTTTTCATGCCGATCCGGTGGATTCTATGCCACCACGGAACTCTGGTTCAGGCCTACTGGAACAGGCCAGCCAAAGGGAAATGGACACAGGCTTGGGTCTACCGGAACAGGCCAGCCTTCACAAATCTACCCGTGTCGGACGAGTCACACAGCCCCAGTCTGCCGAGCCTGGCAGGCGAGCTTGCAGATCGGGAGCTAGCAGCAGCTCCGAGATGTTTGGAGTGGGCAAAAGGCCCACCGAAATATTTAAAGGACTATGTGAGGTTTTTGTCATTACAAACTTAAAATGCTTATGTATTTTTTAGTGCAAACTTAAATGCTCATGTAATGGTTCCTTGAAATGTGAATGCTTATGTGTTTTCTTACAAACTGAAATGCTTAAAGTATTCTTGATACTGAACAGAGTAATGTCAGGTTTGTGTATCACTGAGTGTGCCTTTTGAATGTGTATAATCTTTGAACAACAAATAATGCTTTGTATGTGTCAAAGAGCCAGGGGGGAGGGGTGTAATGTATTGAGTTAATTTTATGAAGCAGGTTGCTGGGATCTGTGTAGGAACCGTTAGGAGACCATGTGGCCTGCCAGCCAGACTTGCTGTCTACAAGACTGTTTAATATGCATTTGAGCGGGAGAATACTGAGCTCTCATTGGCTGATGCCGCCCAGAGCTGAATGTATAAATAGGGGTGGAGCAATATTTGTTAGTTTCTGTTTTGACCTTCAGTAAAGAAGTTCTATTGCTGCCTCTTCAATGCTGAACCAAGCAGAAAACAGAACAAAATTCATCCAGGGAAACAGATGGCTTTAATATTTCTAGATGCATAGAAAGCATTCGACAACGAAAACTGGCAATTTATGTTCCAGCAACTAGAGGAAATGGATTTTGGAGAAAATTTTACTAAGTAATTAAAACAATTTATCATAAACAAACACCTAAAATAATTGTAAATGGAGATTTTACAGAAAACTTTGACATTAAAAAAGGCAAAAGACAGGAATGTCCACTATCTCCACTATTATTTATATTAACACTGGAAGTATTGAATAGAAATATCAGGTAAGATATAGAACTTAAAGTATTGGAGATAAAAGATGAAAAATACAAACTACAAGCATTTGCAGATGACTTGGTTTTCATATTAGAAGAACCGCTTGAAACAAGCATTAAACTTATGGAGAAAATAGAAGAATTTGGAGAAGTGGCAGGGTTAAAAATAAACAGAGAAAAGACTAAAGTGCTAACTAAAAACTTAACAGAAAAACAAAAAAATCAACTAGCAAAAAAACAAACCTTCAAATAGTCAAAAAAGAAATATTTTGGAATTTATTTAACAGCAAGATGTGCAATAATAAAAGAAGACAACTATGTAAGATTGTTAAAACAAATAAAATTGGATCTGGAAAAGTGGAAAAACTTACAACTTTCAATTCTGGGGAGAATAGCAACAGTGAAAATGAATATCTTACCAAAAATACTCTTTTTATTTCAAACGATACCTATAAGACTGGGAAAAACCTTTTTTGATGAACTAAATACAACAATACTGAAATTTATCTGGCAAGGAAAAAAAGCTAGAATTAGACTGAAAATGTTACAAGACGAAAAAGAAAATGGATGACTTGGACTGCCGGATTGGATGCTATATACTACCAAGCAACTATATTAACATGGCTAAAAGAGTGGATAATGCTTAAAGCTAAAAGACTATTATACCTAGAGGGGCATGATCTACAACTTGGATGGCATGCCTTTCTGTGGTATGGAAAGAATAAAATACATAGATACTTTCAAAACCACTTTATAAGAAATGCATTTCTTCTAGAATGGGAAAAAACAAAAGCGAAAATCTATATTAAAATACCTGGATGGCTTTCAACAATGGAAGCACTTGCTTACCCAAATTTAATCAATTACGAGAAAGTTGTGACCTATAAAGACATTTTAGACAATGAAGGGAAATTGAAAGACAGATAAGATTTACAAGAATAAAATACTGAACTATCATGGTGGCCATACTTGCAAATTCATAGGAAAAAGATGCCAAAACAACGGGATTTTATAAAGAACAGACAGAATTTGACCAGATACTGCTAAAAATAGATGAAAAACTAATTAAGAAACTCTATAAATCTTTGTTAAACTTAAAGATGGAAGAGGAACAAGTAAAAGAAACAATGATAACATGGGCAAAGACCTTTGGATATAATATAGAATTAGAAAACTGGCAAAGATTATGGGAAAGAAATACTAAATTAATGAAAGTGGTGGCTTACAAAGAAAACTTATACAAAATGTTTTACAGATGACATCTAACACCAGTGAGATTAGCGAAAATGTTCAAAAATATATTAAATAAGTGTTGGAAATGTAAACAAATACCACGAACTTATTATCATATCTGGTGGACATGCCCTAAAGCTTAAAGATTTGGGTCAAAAATACACATATGGTTGGAAAAAATGACTAAAAGGGGCGTTGTCTTACCTGAACGCCTTTTCTCAGCATGATGATGGAGAATCCATGAATGGGTTAACTCTGTCTTCCTGCCCAATTAGACTAAGTCTGTCAAACCTGCCACGCCTCTCCTGGGCCGGACCTCCCAGTCACGACGAAGGCGAAGCGATTGATGACAGTCCAACGTGTTGGCTCCCAGACCCCTGTCACAGGACCTGACGGACCTTTAAGGGGTGGGTGTGGATTCTCCATCATCATGCTGAGAAAAGGCGTTCAGGTAAGACAATGCCTCTTCTCCAGCGTGATAGATGGAGAATCCACGAATGGGACATACCAAAGCTGCCCTGTCCCTATGGGAGGGAATCAGTCTGGGCCTGTGTCCACTTTGTGGCGCTACTTGCTGTAGCACTCTCCGGCCGAATGAGGCATCCGCGGAGGCAAACCTATCCAGCTTATAATGCCTCACGAAAGGGGAAAGCGAGGACCATGTCACCGCTCTACAGATGTCCTCAATGGACGCCTGTGCCGCCCACGCCACGGAAGTCACAGTGCTGCGAGTGGAGTGAGCAGTAATGACTTGGAACTGACAGGGAATGCGATTGATATGCCCCTGCAATGCAAGCCCTGATCCACCTGCCTATAGTGGAGGCAGAAACCTTTTGCCCCATAGAAGAAGGTTGAAAGGAAATGAAGAGGGTTTTCGACTTGCGAAAGGATGCCGTCCGCTCCATGTAATAGCGTAATGCCCTGCGGATGCCCAAGGCATGCCAGTGACGTTCCAAGTCATGAGACGGATGAGGACAAAATCTGGCAGAATTACCTCCTGCATCCTGTGAAATAAAGTATTGACTTTTGGAATAAAGGACGGATCCAATCGAAAGACCACCCTGTCAGCATGAAAGACGCATAAGTCATCTCTGATAGAGAGAGAGAGCTGCCAGTTCAGAAATGCGCCTAGCCGACATGACGGCTATCAGGAAGGCTACCTTATTTGTCAAGAACCGCAGTGTACAGGTTCTGATGGGTTCAAATGGCGGTGAGGTAAGGGCCTGCAAGACCCATGGCAAATCCCAAGAGGGATACCGATGAACCACGGGCGGTTTGGTGTTGGTCGATCCCTTGACAAAAGAGCGCACCATGGGATGCTGAGCCAATGGCTCTGAATTGCCACATGTAAGCACCGCCACTTGTCTGCGGATAGTATTGAGCCACTTGTCTGTGGATAGTATTGGGCGCCACTTGTCTGCGGATAGAGCCGCCACTTGTCTGCGGATAGTATTGGGCGCCAAGCCCTTGTTGAGCCCCTCCAACAAATAGTCTAAAATTCTCGGAATGGTAATAGCCGAGAGATCTAACTGGTTCTTTGCACACCAGTGACAGAGACTTCTCCATGTGGAGACATAAAACCTGTTTGTTGTAGGGCGTCGGGAGGCCTGAATCATAGCAATTACATCCGACAAATAGGGCTTCTGTGTCAGGAGCTGCCGTTCAAATGCCAGGCGGTTAACTGGAGCCACTGGGGCTCTGGATGTTGCAGAGCTCCCTGGCTGAGTGCAATGAGACCTGGAGGGATCCTCCACGGGGGAGAGATGGAAAGGGTCACGAGGTCGGCAAACCACGGCCATTTTGACCAGTGTGGAGCAACAAATATCACCACTGCCCGTTCCTGCAGCATCTTCCGGATGACTGCCGGGATCAGAGGGAGAGGAGATGGGAACCAGGAGAAAAACCTCAGAAGCTGGGAGTTCGCCGGAGAAGCGAACAAATCCAGTATCTGATATCTCTCTCTGATATCTCCCTGAAGAGATCGGGATGCAGGCGCCACTCGGAGTAATCCACTGTCGACCTGCTCAAAAAATCCGCCTGCTGATTTGCCTCTCCTGAGATGTGTTCGACCCTGAGGGAGGAGAGGTTGATCTCTACCCAGGATCCCAACAACTGGGCCTCGGCCATAAGGGACCTGGAACGGGTACCCCCTTGCCGCTTCACATGGGCTTTTGCCGCCACGTTGTCCGTGAGGACTAGAATGTGTTGACTCGCCACCTTGTTGCGGAAGTGGCGTAGGGTCAGATGTATGGCTCTGAGCTCCAACCAGTTTATGTTGTGCTTCAGGTCTGACCGGAACCACCGGCCCTGAGCCAACTGTGACCTTAGGTGCGCTCTCCAGCCAAACAAACTGGCATCTGAGGTCAGGGTGAGCCGAACAGGTTCCTTGAACAATTCCAGAGACAGACCGAATCTGATGGCGTTCTGTCTGCTTGCAGGCCTAGTCACCCTTGAGGCTGAATTGCTCTGAATGAGGGAGCAGAGAGACTAAATTTGGATCCAAGACGACCAAAGAAACCAAGAACTGGATAGTGGTGATGGCTGCAATAGCCGGCACGCTCACAATCCTGATAGTGGTTGTGAACCAACCTAATGGAAATAGCCAGCACACTTAAGTTGAAAAGTGGCTGCAAGGCCAACGTAATGGTACGGTCAGCGCACTACACTACTCTTGATGGTAGTAAAAAGCAATAATGGCATGGTCAGTGCCCTGGCAAACCTCACAGTGGTGGCAAGATCAAATCAATGTTAACGACCAGCACACGAGTAATCCACTTGGGGGTGGCAAGGCCTTAGTGTACACGTGTAACCCACTTAGTGGTGGTAAGGCCAAATTAATGGTAAAGGCAACACGCATGTGATCCACTTAGTGGTGGTAAGACCAACCTAATGATAACGGTCCGCATAATGGTAACAAGTTGTAAGCAGGGGAGGCATAGGCAATCAAGGCTGTGAGTCGTAGTCCTTGTGCAGGAGCTGAAATGGCAGCCATTGAAGAGGGCCTAGTGACCCTCTGAATCATTGGTAGGTGCTCCTGATAATGCCTCCTGCTGGGCTGTCTCTCCTCCGGTTTGGCGGATTCTTGCCCCTTTCTGATTGGAGAATTTGGGGCTTCTTGCACCTAGAAGTGCTGCTCACTTCAAGAGGTTGGAGGTGCAGCGTTGTCTGCCATTGCGATCAGAGACATCTCAGTGGAATACTGAGAGGGATCTCAAGTGTTTTGCATTGGTGTCCGCCATCGTAATTAGAAATATCTCAGTGGTGAGCTGAGAGGGATCCCAACAGAGATATCTCAGTGGTGTGCTGAGAGGAATCTCAATAGTAAGGAGCAGAGTACTGATAGTGGCAGGGCCACTCAATGTAAGAAAAGGTGTACTCAAGGGTTAAAGTGGTTGCAGGACCAAATTAATGGTACTGCCCTCCCACATGCAATGCTCCTGATGGCAGCAGGACCAGTAAGGGCACGGTCAGTGCTCTGGTCAGTTCAACTGTGGCGGCAAGACCAACTGAATGGTAACGGCCAACTCACATGTAGTTCACTTAGTGACGGCAAGACCAACTCCATGGTAACAGCCAACTCACATGTAGTTCACTTAGTGACGGCAAGACCAACTCCATGGTAACAGCCAACTCACATGTAGTTCACTTAGTGACTGCAAGACCAACTCAGTGGGAACAGCCAGGTCACAAGTGCTTCACTTAGTGGTGGCAAGAACCACTGAAAGGTAACAGCCAGCACTCTAGTAACAATTGGCGATGGCAAGACCAATTTAATGGTACTGCTAGCACTTTCACTGTCAGACCTTCAGGCCTTCTCCGAGGCCAAGATGGCCGGCTTGCCTCTGCTTGTTTTTTTGTTTTTTTTGTCTCCTCTGCCCTAGGAAATTGAAAAGGACCTGATTCCCCTACTGGGGACAAGGCCCCTGGAGCAGTTGAAGTTGAAGGAGCATGTTGTGGTCCAAAGACGAAAGCCTCCATGGGAACAGGAGATGCCAGCCCAGAGGCAGCCACACCCTGACGCTCTTGCACCTTGGAGAATTGTGAGGACTTAGACTTCCTTTGCCTAGGAGTGCTGGGGACATCTTGTGGAGTCTGAGATGCCAAGTTGTCTGCCATTGCAATCAGAGATATCTCAGTGGTGTGCTGAGAGGGATCTCAATAGTAAGGAGCAGAGTACTGATAGTGGCGAGGCCACTCAATGCAAGAAAACAGCGTACTCAAAGGTTAAAGTGGCTGTAGGATCAAATTAATGGTGCTGCCCTCACACATGCAATGCTCCTGATGGCAGCAGGACCAGTAAGGGCACAGTCAGCATTCTGGTCAGTTCAATTGTGGTGGCAAGACCAACTGAATGGAAACGGCCAGCTCACATGTAGTTCACTTAGTGACGGCAAGACCAACTCCATGGTAACAGCCAATGCACATGTAGTTCACTTAGTGATGGCAATGTTCGTTTGGCCACCACCACCCTTGGGCTGGGAGATTAGGGCCTGTAATTGTTCCGGTGACCAGGCCCCCTGTGTTTCTGAGGTTCAAAGACCCGCTGCTGTGGGCGTGAAGGTGTCCTCAGGCCTTGACTGTGTCACCCTGGTCATGGGAGGAGCCAGTCAAAGACTAGGTCCCTGGCTGGAGGGAATCACTTCCTCCTGTTCACCCCTGGGAAAGTAGAATTGGCCAGCGTCCCCTTCCGGAGACCAGGCCCTCTGGGCAGACAAGGTGTGAGGATCGAGTTGTGGGCCAAATACTGAAGCCTCTGCGAGAGCAGGGAAGACATGACCAGAGTCCATCGTGCCCTGTTTCTGGGCTGTGGAGAACTGTTCCTCTAAGGCCTGGTGTCTCCTGCTGGCCTCTTTCTCTGCCACTTTGGAGGGCCTTTTGCCAGAAATGGCCTTGGCCTTGGCTTTGAGCTTCCCAGCAGCCTCCAGCTTGGAGGACTTGTGCTTTGTCTGCCCAGAAGTGCTGGGGGCTGAGGTGCCGTGTTGTCTGCCATCACAATGGGAGATATCTCAGTGGTATGCTGAGAGGGATCTCAAAGTAAAGGAGCAGAGTACTGATCTGTGGCTGTGTGCCACCTCACTGGTATCAACAAGTACTCTAGGGTAATGGTGGCTGCAGGACCAACTTAATGGACGCTGGCACACCTGCAACGCTCCTGATGGCTGTAATACCAGATGAATGTACCCTTAGTGCCCTGGTCAAGGCTATTGTGGCGGCAAGATCACCTCAGTGATAACGGCCAGCTCACAGGTAGCTCGCTTAGTGGTGGCAAGATCACCTCAGTGATAACAGCCAGCTCACTAGCCCTAGTTGGTGGCGGCAAGGCCAAGAATGGCACGGCCAGCACACTTCATCTGTTGAATGGACGAGGTAACACCTAGGCTGAAAGATTGTATATATTTAATTTTACATGTATTAACTGCAGCAAGAATTGTATTTGCCCAATATTGGAAAAATGAAAACTTACCAATGGAAGAACTAATTAAGAAAATTTTAGATTGTGCAGAAATGGACAGATTGACATTAAAGATAAAAGAGAAAGAAGACTCAGTGTACTTTAGAACATGGGACAATTTTTACCAATGGCTAGAAAAGCGAGTTAGAGAGAAAGGAACATGATATGTACTATGTAACATTGAATATATACTAGTAAGAAAAAGACTATTGAGCGATTAGCATATTGATTATGATAATATAGAAATTAACTCTTACTTATTGTTTTTTAAATACATGAACCCAGACAATATGCTGTTTGCTAAATATTAAGAATGTTATTAAAAACACCAACCCTAATCCTAACCCTAACCCTAACCAAAACCCTAAACCTAACCCTACAAAAATTAATAAAATATATACAAAAAAAGAGAAGAGTGAAGAAGATCTTAAAATCCAAATTCAATGGAGGAAATACCATCAAGGCAATCAACACCTGGGCAATTTCAGTGATTAGATATACAGCTGGAATAGTGGACTGGACTCAAGCAGAACTAAAAGCAATAGATAGGAAGACTAGAAAAATAATGACAATGAATCATGGTCTTCATCCATGCAGGAACATTGATAGACTCTACCTACCAAGGCAAATAGGTGGGCATGGATTGTTGCAAGTACATCAAATGGTTGAAGAAGGGAAAAAAAGCTTTGGAAAAATATCTGAAGGACAATGAAAAAGATGCACTGAAGTTAGTATGCCAGGAAGGCTTACTGACTACTGGAGAGACCAAACTGGCTTACAAGAAAGACCAAATGAAGAACAAAATGGAGGCATGGGAAGACAAAGCACTACATGGCCAGTACATTATTAAAATAGCAGGGAAAGATACATGGATGGATGGATGGATGGATGGATGGATGGATGGATGGATGGATGGATGATAGATAGATAGATAGATAGATAGATAGATAGATAGATAGATAGATAGATAGATAGATAGATAGATAGATAGATAGATAGATAGATAGATAGATAGATAGATAGATAGATAGATAGATAGATAGATAACCTTTATTGTCATTTTTACTGTGGGCACAATGGCACACATTATTAGTTGCTTGCTTCAAAGTGTACACATACATAACACACATTTAAACATACTATATACAACATATGTATAGACCTACACCCTTACATATAAGTAACATAGAAATATTAATCACTGTCCATCTTGAATACATAATGGAAGGAGGAAGCTTTAGAGTTCACAAGGTTAATACTGTATGGAACAAAACTGTGACTGAATCTGGATGTTCTGCTTCAGATACTACGTAGCCTCCTCCCAGACGGTAACAAGGAAAACAGGTCATGAAGAGGATGTGTAGTGTCCCAGACAATCTTGCGGACCCTGCTCAAGCAATGTTTGTATGCTATGTCCTGGATGGAAGGAAGGGAACTACCAATAATCTTTTCAGCCATCCTCACCACTCTCTGTACCGCCTTCCTATCTGAAGCAGTGATGCTTCCAAACCAGACTGTGAGGCTGTATGACAGGATGTTCTCGAACCTCCCTCTGTAGAAAGTGGTAAGGACAGGGGAAGGCAGATGTGCTTTTCTCATATGACGCAAAAGGGGCGTTGTCTTACCTGAACGCTTTTTCTCAGCATGATGAATGGAGACTCCACCAATGGGTTGAATCTGACCTCCTGCCCATTTAGACCAAGTCAGTCAAAGCTGCCATGCCTGTCCTGGCTCAGGCCACGCCCCCAGTTTCGATGAGGATGATGCAGTGACTGTACGACGTGTTGGCTCCCAGATCCCTAACACTGTGCCCAACTGCGCCAAAGGGATGGGTGTGGAGTCTCCATTCATCATGCTGAGAAAAGGCATTCAAGTAAGACAACGCCCCTTCTCCAGCATGAAGAATGGAGACTCCACCAATGGGACATACCAAAGCCCTACTGTCCCTCTGGGAGGGAAGCAGCTTGGGCCAGTGTCCCTGTCACCAGTACCACTTGCTGCAGTACCCTACGACCAAAAGAGGCCTCCGCCAAGGCAAACCTATCAATCTTATAATGGCGCACAAAGGGGGAAGGCGAAGACCAAGTTGCCGCCCTGCATATATCAATTATGGAGGCCTGTGTAGCCCATGCCGCAGAAGTAGCAGCGCTTCGAGTGGAATGTGCCATGACATGCTGTGGAGCCGGCAATGAACACGCTTGATACGCCTCCGCAATGCACGCCCTGATCCACCTGCCAATAGTGGAAGAAGAAACCTTCTGACCCTTAGAGGCAGGATGGAACGAAATAAAAAGGGCTTCAGATTTGCGGAAAGGCACAGTCCGCCTGACATAATACCGCAGTAACCTGCGGACATCAAAGGTGTGCCATCGCCGTTCCAGATCATGGGAGGTTGGGACAAAAATCAGGCAACACAACCTCCTGCACCCTATGGAAAGCAGTATTGACCTTGGGAATGAAGGAGGGGTCTAAACGTAAGACCACCCTATCCGTATGGAAAACACACAGGTCCTCTCTGACTGAAAGAGCTGCCAGCTCTGAGATACGCCTGGCCAAAGTAATTGCGACCAAAAAGGCAACCTTGAGTGATAAGGACCTGAAACTGCAGGTCCGAAGAGGCTCAAAAGGTGACCCTGTGAGGGCCCTTAATACCTGTGGTAACTCCCAAGTTGGGTATCTATGCACAACAGGTGGACGACTGTTGACGACTCCTTTAATGAATGAACGGATCGTGGGGTGTCGGGCCAGCGGCTCTGCATTATCACAGGAGAACACTGTGGACAAGGCCACAACTTGTTTGCATATAGTATTGGGCAGTAGGCCCGTTAACACCCTCCAACAGATAATCTAGGATCCGAGGAATAGTTACTGCTGATAGCAACAATTGAGGTGTTTCGCACCAATTGCAGAAATTCCGCCCTGTAGAGTTGTAGATGCGATTGGTTGCTGGTCGCCTAGAGGCTTGTATCATAGAGATCACCTCAGATAAGTAAGAGTCTTGAATCAAGAGGCGGCGTTCAAGTGCCAAACGGCTAACTGAAGCCACTGAGGCTCTGGGTGCTGAATGACTCCCTGTATGAGCCTGATCCGATCCGGCGGAATCCTCCATGGCGGGACCACTGACAAGCTTACGAGATCGGTGAACCACGGCCGTCTCGGCCAGTACGGGGCTATGAATAATACCTCTGCCCGTTCTTGCAGCAGCTTCCTGATGGCTGCCGGAATCAGAGGGAGAGGCAGGAAGGCATACAGTAGGCCCTGGGGCCATTTGTTGCGAAGGGCGTCTGACCGCTCCGCTCCCAGAGACAGGAACCGGGAGAAGAACCTCGGGAGCTGTGAGTTTGACGGTGAGGCGAACAGATCCAGGATCGGTCGCCCAAACCTCCCGGATATTTCCTGGAATAGGTCTGGATGTAGGCCCCACTCTGAGTGGTCTACTGTGATCCGGCTGAGATAGTCCGCCTGCCGGACTATCCATGCCCACCTATTTGCCTTGGTAGGTAGAGTCTATCAATGTTCCTGCATGGATGAAGACCATGATTCATTGTCATTATTTTTCTAGTCTTCCTATCTATTGCTTTTAGTTCTGCTTGAGTCCAGTCCACTATTCCAGCTGTATATCTAATCACTGAAATTGCCCAGGTGTTGATTGCCTTGATGGTATTTCCTCCATTGAATTTGGATTTTAAGATCTTCTTCACTCTTCTCTTTTTTTGTATATATTTTATTAATTTTTGTAGGGTTGCCTCTCCCGATATGTGTTCAGCTTTCAGGGAGAGGAGATTGTTCTCTGCCCATGATCCCAATAGTTGAGCCTCCGCCATAAGGGACCGGGATCGAGTACCGCCTTGACGGTTTACATGGGCTTTTGCCGCCACGTTGTCCGTGAGGACCAGCACGTGTTGCCTCACAATCTCTTTGCGGAACTGGCGTAGAGCCTGATGAATAGCTCTGAGTTCCAGCCAGTTGATGATGTGCTTCAGATCTGACCGGGACCACCGGCCCTGAGCCAACTGGGACTGGTAATGCGCTCCCCAGCCAAACAGACTGGCGTCTGTAGTCAGAGTGAGCCTCTCTGGGTCCTTGAACAGTGATCCTCTGGCCAACGCTGGGGAGGTCCACCACAGAAGGGATCCTAGGGTCTGTAATGGCACCCATACCTTTTGGTTGGAAGAGCTTGTGCCCAGTCGTTGGAATGGGAGCAGGAACCATTGAAGGTTTCTGGAGTGTAGTCTGGCCCAGGGCACTATTGCTATGCATGATATCATCTTTCCCAGCAGCTGGGAAAGGATAGCAAGTGCTACTACACGCTCCCTGCGGACCTTAAGGACCATGGCACGAATGCTGTCCTGACGTTCCCAAGACAGGTAGACCTGGCAGAGGCCTGAGTCTATGACCGCGCCCAAGTGCAGAATGCAGGTTGCGGGAATCATCTGGCTCTTTTGAAAATTGACCGAGAACCCGTGGTCCTGCAGAGTCTTTATGGTGAGAGCCAAGTCCGCCTGGGCTGACCGGACCGAGGACTGAATGAAAATGTCGTCCAGGTAGCATTGTAGGCGCACTGGCACCAACTTTAGATGTGCGGCGAGTACCGTTAGGATCTTGGTGAAAACCCTGGGGGCCGATGATAGGCCGAACGGTAGTGCTCTGTATTGGTAATGGCTTTTGCCGTAGCAAAAGCGGAGAAATTGCCTGTGATTTATATGTATCGGTATGTGAAGATATGCCTCCGTCAGATCTATTGACATCATGAGGTCTCCTCGCCTGACACTGGCCAAGATAGACTGGAGCATCTGCATTTTGAACTTCCGGTATGATAGATGGAAGTTCCGGCCTTTGAGGTCGAGGATCGCCCTCCATCCCCCTGAGGGTTTTGGAACCACAAACAGGATGGAGTAAAAACCTTTTCCTAACTGATCCTCTGGCACCCTCTCTATGGCTTTTATTTTTAATAGGTGCTGAATGGCCTCTGTCATAAGGCCCTTTTTTACTGGGTTCCTGGGAGGGGGACATGACAGGAAACATTGGGGGGGCCAGGTCACAAACTCCAGAGACAATCCCTTTCTGATGGTGCTTAACACCCAAGAGTCCGTGGTCGTGGTCTCCCATTGATGGAAAAAGCAAGTTAGCCTGCCACCTATGGGAGAGGCCCTCCCTGAGTCACTTCGATTTACGGAAGGGACGGCCGCCCCTGCCCCGAAAGTACCGCTTGCCCTGAACCTGACGTCTGGATCTGTCTCTATATCCGGACCGGTCAAATGTACGGTCCGGTCCCGCAAGAAAGGGCCGGGGGGACTGGCTTGAGGAGGACTCCAGAGCGGAGTGAAAGGGCTGTCTTCGGGCATACGGAACGAAGCGTCGGGCCGACCTCCTAGAGAGGTGAGAAATCACCCTGCGTTTCTCCCTGTTTTCCACCAGATAGGGAGTCAAGGCTTCACCAAAGAGACGGCCACTACGGTACGGTGCCGCTGCCACCCGCCATTTGTGTTTTGTGTCAGCCCTTCAATTCTTAAGCCATAGCAGCCTCCGTGCAGCAATGTTGGAGGATATAGCACGGGCTGAGAAGCGGGCAGCGTGCAGAGACACATCAGCCATATACTCCGAGGCCGCTAGCAACCTAGTTAAGTCCTGATGGACTCTTACCTCCTCAGGGGAAATTCTGGCCTGGAGTTGATGGAGCCAGATGAGCGAGATCCGTGCAAAGAAGGAAGTTGAGGTGGATGCTCATATTGCCCACGCCGAGGCCTGATGAGCCTTGCGGAGCAAAGCCTCTGACTTTTTATCCTCGGCCTTCAGAACCTCCGCCATGTCACCAGGAACCTTAGTGTCTGAAAACAGGGGAGTTAAGGAGTCGTCCACCTCAGGGATCTCCAGCGCCTCATTTAGAACCTGCACCGTATCCATCAGCTTACGATCAGTTCCCCCTACGGGGGGAAATGATCCTGGAGATTCCCATTGGCCCTGAATATTTTTCAAAAACATGGGAGGGCAAGGAATCTGCTTATGTGTAAAGACCGGCTCAGAGAACAGTGGGCTAGTGACCCGATCTGGAACCTGTTCAGGAACCTGAGGTTGCTCTGGATCAAATTTGCCGGTCACACAGGCCTTGCGGAGCAGGGACGGGAATAAAGCAGAGTTAAATAGGCCTACCAGGGGAGGAGGTTCTTGAGTAGGCTCCTCATCCTCCGACCACTCTCCCTCCGTGCGTCCAAACTCCGGGAATTCTGAGGCCTCGCTGCCAAGTGAGTGAGAGGGTGAAACAGAGCCCTCTCCCTGTTCTGTGGTATAGTGTGAAGCACTAGGTCTGGCAAAGTCTGGCAATGGTAAAGAGGCCCTAGGAGCGAAGGCCATCTGTGGACGCGCCGTGGACGCCATAGCTTGGGCGACAGCTTGCGAGACCATGGCTTGTAGATGAGCTGAGAATGCTGGCTCATCGAGAGTGTGAAGACCCGCTGCAGTGGGAGTAAATGTGGCTGTGGGAGCCTGTAACTGAATCTCAAGAGGTGGTCCCTCAGGAGACCTGAGCCCTGCTGCAGTTGGGGTAAATGTGGCCTCAGGTATTTGCAATTGCTGAGCCCCCGGTGCCTCTTCAAAAAGGGAGAGGTGCTCCTGATCATGGCCAGTTGAGGACCCCTGGTCTGGGTCCCACTCTGGGGACCATGCCATCGGGGTGGGCTCGGGGCCTGGGCCGCATGGCAGTGCCGCCATTGTGGTAGTCGGAGGGATGATCCTCTCCTCCACAGCCAGTTTCTGTGCACGGGAGAACTGTCTCTCCAAGGCACGGTGTCGGCGGCTGGCCTGTTTGTCTGCCGCTTTGGAGGCCCGTTTGTCTAGACCGGCCTTAGTCTTGGCCTTAATTTTTTTAGCTGCCTCCTGACTAGAGGACTTCTGCTTGGTTTGTCCACCCGAGGTGGAAGCCTGTGGCACAGTGTTATCTGCCATTGTAACACGAGAGTTTTCAGTGGGGTGCTGAAGCGTCTAGGTCTGCAAGAGATGCAGCTGTTAACCACCAAGGTGGGACTGGCCTGCACGTGGATCTGTGATGGTCCGGCCCACCGGCAAGCTCGGAGTCACACTTAGCGACGGTCGTCGCACATCACTAAAGATGCTGCACAGGTGCGAGAGACCTCCCTGCAAGGTCAAGATCGCGTTTAGTGACGGAATCACATGTGTCTCACTTAGTGACACAGGGTATTTTGAGGGCGTGTCACTAGATGCAGACTATGGCAACAGGCTGAAACTGGCAAGGCCCAAATGGTATGCTAGAAAAGGCAGTAGCCTAGGTATAGCCCAGTTAGGTCTGAGGAAGGCCAATAAACGAAATGAAAAACACAGGGCACCACTGTATTTGAGCTGCAATTTGAGGCCAGGCAGAGCCCTGGTGGCCAGCAGAAGTTAGCTTGAGGTGGCAAAGCTAATATCACAGATGTCCTAAAATTCCTTGACTGCTCCCTCTGGAGCTCAGTGGCTGATAGTTTGCTGCGTCCAAATTGGCAGCCGCCAATAATTCAGAGCAGATAAATCCTTATCTGGTAAGTCCCCCACCTATGAGTGATTTGTTAAACTGGATCACAAACTGCAGCAACGCCAATGCAATGATCAGTTGAATCACGAGGCCTCCAAAATGGCGGCCGCGAAAACAGTGAGGAAATCTGAGGCTTTCCAGACTGCCTCGTGATCGGGATTAGCCTTTCTCCTTTACTAGAACAACCTGCGCACCGCCTTGTGACAACTCAGGCAGCTTGACCACAGTAATTGTTACCCTGTTCACCGCAGTACCCGGTAAGGAGAAGGCAACTAATGAATTCCTGAGTGGAAAAGGAAAAAGGGACCCGATCTTGGTAGGGTTGCCAAAATGGCGGCCGGGACTGTCAGTAAACAAGTTTCCGAATAGGTCTGGATGAAGGGACCCAACAGAACCTGGTGGGGAAGCGATTTCACTCACCTCCACACCTCTGAGAGCCACCAACAGTCAAAACAAACCAGACAAATAATTTAAAGGAAATAAGCCGATTTTCGTCTGATGCCCAAAATGGCGGCCGCAACAATCAGCAATGAATTTCAGGCGCAGATCAGCCTGAAAGCCCAAGGGCACTCCCCTTCTGTGGACAGAGACCCCCTTAGGGGGTGAAAAAACACCCACAGCAATAAAATTAATAATCAGAGGGGGGGAATCACCACGCGGTGCCCAAAATGGCGGCCGCGACAATCTGCTATAAGGGAAACTCACACACCCACACAGATACACTAGAGAAATTAAATTGATTGTGAGCAAAGTCACAATCTGGAACAGTGTTGGTCCCAACACTGATCGGGGGAAAACAGAAGAAAGGAAAATCCACCAATGGAAATTGCTAACTAAACCTGCTTTCCTGAAAGACTGGGAGCCAAAGTAGTCACGTCCGTCCGGGCTGAGACCAAATCGAAACTGGGGGCGTGGCCTGAGCCAGGACAGGCGTGGCAGCTTTGACTGACTTGGTCTAAATGGGCAGGAGGTCAGATTCAACCCATTGGTGGAGTCTCCATTCTTCATGCTGGAGAAAATGCAGGCCCTGCTGTGCCTGCTTCACCAGTGTCTCACTGTTGAGCGACCAAGCCAGCCTACTTGTTAACTGCACACCCAAGAATTTGATGCTAGTAACCATCTCCACAAGTGAGTCATTAATGCACAGAGGAGTGTGGCTGTGCCTGCCTTTTTTGAAATCGACAATGATCTCTCTAGTTTTTCCAATGTTTAAAAGGGGCGTTGTCTTACCTGAATGCCTTTTCTCAGCATGACGATGGAGACTCCACAAATGGGTTAACTTCATTCTCCTGCCCAATGAGACTAAGTCAAACGATTGCCACGCCTCCTGCTGGGCTGGATCCTAACCCAGTTACAACGAGGCGAAGCACAAAAGGTATGGTTGGACGCGTTGGCTCCTCCTGCCCCCTACACAGGACCTGACAGCCCTTTGAGGGGATGGGGGTGGAGTCTCCATCGTCATGCTGAGAAAAGGCATTCAGGTAAGACAACGCCCCTTCTCCAGCATGAGGATGGAGACTCCACAAATGGGACATACCAAAGCCAACTGTCCCTAAGGGAGGGAAGCAGTCTGGGCCTGTGTCCCGGTGGATGGCACCACCTGTTGTAAAACCCTCCGGCCAAAGGAGGCATCTGCGGAGGCATATTTGTCCATCTTGTAATGCCTTATAAAAGAAGAAGGCGAGGACCAGGTCGCCGCCTTGCAGATTTCGGTGATGGAAGCTTGCGTGGCGCTGTGTGTGGAATGAGCCGTGATGCGGCCAGGTGCAGGCAATGAGTGTGCCTGATAAGCCCGTGCAATGCAAGCTTTGATCCATCTGCCGATTGTTGAGGCAGACACTTTCTGCCCCATGGAAAAGGGTTGGAAAGAAATAAAAAGCGCCTCCGACTTTCGAACAGCGGCTGTGCGCTTGATGTAATGTTTCAGCTCTCTGCGCACATCCAAAGTATGCCACTTACGTTCCAAATCGTGGGACGGATTGGGGCAAAAATTAGGGAGGACCACCTCCTGTGCTCTGTGGAACAAGGTGTTAACCTTCGGGACAAATGATGGGTCTAGTCGAAGAATCACCCTATCGGTATGAAAGGTGCACAGATCTTCCCTTATCGAGAGAGCCGCCAGTTCCGATATGCGCCTGGCCAAAGTTACGGCTACCAGGAAGGCGACTTTCATAGACAAGAGGCGAAGAGTGCATGCTCCTATGGGTTCAAACGGCCCCGATGTAAGGGCCTGCAGAACCTTTGGCAGATCCCAAGAGGGATAAGATGAGGCGAGACAAGATGGTGGCCGGGCAATTGGAGCCTTGCAAGGTAGGCCCGGTTGTGAGGAAAAAACAACCCTGGTTGTGTCTGGGTCAGTGTTCCTGAAGCTGTAGGTGTAACCTACACACGCTTCACAGGCCAGGGGAAAAGGCAGAAGGGATTCTCTCCCTGAGGTGGCCTTTCAAAAGGCCAGCGAAAGCGTTGCGGTGCCCAAAATGGCGGCCGCGACAAGCTCTGCCAATCCGCGGCACACCTGTGAGGCCCAGCCGCTTCAAACGCCTCTGTAGAGGCAAGGAAAGAGGGAGCAGCCTCCAAAAGAATGCCTCAGAGCCCTTATTCGAGCTCGCAGCGGCGCTTCAAGCAGCGAAAAAACGTTACGATTGGCTGAAAAGCGGCTTTTGGCCTCCCTGCAGAGCCCGCTGCTCAGCTGCTGCAGTAACGATCGCACCGTCTCTGATCGGCTTGCAGCGCTCAATTTAAGGCTCCCAATTGTCAGAGAAGCTAACTCTTTAAATATTTGAGCCTTCGGCCGCGCTGCAGGCAAGCGGAGGCCCCCTGCAGAGCCCGCTGCCCAGCTGATCGTCGGGAGACGATTGCGGCAATTTCCGTCTGGCTGTCAGATGGACTTGACAGCTCAGGGACTTTCAATGAAATTGCTGCAAGTACAGGAAGAATAGAGATTCCACAAATGGAAATTCCAACCTGCCTGAAACAATGAGGAGCCAAACGAAAGCATCCTGATGGGCTTGGAGACTAAGTCGTAAACTGGGTTAGGATCCAGCCCAGCAGGAGGCGTGGCAATCGTTTGACTTAGTCTCATTGGGCAGGAGGATGAAGTTAACCCATTTGTGGAGTCTCCATCCTCATGCTGGAGAACTAGGCTGTTTTCCTTACACCAGTTCACCAAACCCTCAACCTCCTTGCGGTAAGCACCCTCATTGTCACCTTGAATAACATACTGTTGCATCATCCGCAAACCTCACAATATGGTTGGTGGCAAACCTAGCACAACAGTCATGGGTCAACAGGGTGAACAGCAGCAGACTTAGGAAACAACCCTGAGGACAACCTGTGCTCAAGAAAATGGTGTTAGAAATATTTATTCCAGCTTGCACATACTGGGACCTGTTAGTAAGAAAATCAAGAATCCAGTTGCACAAAGGAGTATTTAAGCCTAAAAGGCCCAGTTTGTCTACTAGATGCTGAGAAATGATTGTGTTAAATGCTGAACTGAAGTCAACAAACAACAAACGCACATGAGTATTTCTTTCCTTTAAATGCTCCAAGCTGAGATGGAAAGAGGATAATAACAAGACCTGGCAATGGTTAAGAGCAGGAAAGTTGAAGAAGACTGAGGGACTAATTTTGGCTGCACAAGACCAAGCCTCAAGGATAAATGCATACAAAGCCAGAATTAAGAAGATAGGAATAGAAAGTAAGTGCCGCCTATGCAAAGAAGCTGAAGAAATAGTGGATCACCTGGTAAGCTATTGCAAGAAGATCACCCAGACTGACTACAAGCAGTGGCATGACAAAATAGCAACAATGGTGCATTGGAAGATCTGCAAGAAATATCATTTGCAAGAACTGATGGGACCTTAAAATAGAGGAAGTCACAGGAAATGAAGAAGCTAAATTGCTCTGGAACTTTAGAATTCAAACAGTCACCTGCCGCACAACACCCCAGACTTAACAATTGTCGATAAGAAAGACAAAAAAGTCTGGATAGTGGATGTGGCAGTGCCTGGAGACAGCAGAATAGAAGAGAAAGAACTGGAGAAGATAACAAAATACAAAGACATAGAAATAGAATGACTGTGGCAAATCAAGCAAGGGTAGTACCAAAAGTAACAGGCACCTTGGGTGCAATCCCAAAACAACTGGAGTACCACTTGAACACCATTGGCATTGACAAATTCATCATCAGTCAATTGTAAAAGGCATCTTTACTGGGAACAGCTTCCATCCTGTGACAATATCTCTAACACCATCAAACATCCAAATCTGCCTATCCCAGGTCCTTGGTAAGGACTCAATAAGTAGACAAAAATGCCAAACCCAGT